>JAOPSE010001430.1:0-141251 GCA_029449295.1 Zea luxurians | reverse complement strand
TCATGTGATCACCTAGCATACCTAAATGATCTCGTGTGATCACTTAGCTTCATTAACTTATTTTATTTTTATCTATGTGTGATTAAGCGAGAATTATCGAAATCATATTTTATCCATAACTTCCGAGCACTTCGATTATTAACCTCATGCATGATTTGGTCCAGTAACGTGCGCGTTCCAAGTAGAACAATCCAAGTACTTCATAAACACGATGTTATATTTCAATTTTTGAATCATGTAACCAAATCGGCTAACAATTTATTTTGGTTTAATTAGTTCAGGCTCGATTCAGTTTATTTCACTCAGTTTATTTTACCAGATAACTTAGGTCATCTAGTTCTAATAAATTTGTTTGGGAAAATAATCGCAAGGCGAGGTTGAGTCTCTGAATCCGCATTCGCTTAATTGATTAATTTGAGTGGGCAATAGAATCGTTATTACTGGTACGAAAAAATTCTGAACTTGGCAAAAAAATCCTTGACATAACTAGAATAGATGGAAATGGATGTGGGATTAAGGTCATTATCCTCACTAACTGTAACACCCTGAATTTTGGGTATAAAAATTTCTTTGCTTTATACTCAAAATTCAGGTGTTACTCTTTCCTTTCTTCGCTTTTCTTTTCCCTTTATTAAAACAATAGAGAGATATTTTATTCTATGCTGGCGTGAGCCCTATAAGTGCCTTTGTTGTAACATTAATATTGTTGCATAGTGTTTCTAAGTGCAAGAAGTGTTTGAAACATGTTAATATGCCTTGTAGAAGTTTCAGTAAATTTTCATATTTTCTGAATATTTTTCTATTTTCCGAAATTCAAAATCTATTTATTTGAGGTACTTAAAAACATTTTCAAAAGTTCTAAATATGTTTTTTGAGTTCATTGGGTACCAAATCATGTCTAGGAATGTTCCTAGAATTTTGGAGCCTTCGAGATATTTTTCAGACATTTAAAACGATCTCAACCTTTTCTGGAAATAATTTTAATTTTAAAAATAGGATAATTACGAAAAATAAAATACCTTCAAACCCAAGCAATATATATATATGGCTAGAATCCCCTCGTCGAGCCCTTTTCAAATCTTAAAACCGTCTCCCCAGATTCCATACATAATTCCCAGAATTGCTCGCCAAAGTTCGGGTCGTTTCCAACTCCAGCGAGCAATTAGTTTCAATCCGTGCGTCGGCGGCAGAATCCGAGGGTACCGCTGCATTCGTCTAGTCAAGAGCTTCGTCCTGGTGCCTTCGATTCATCGATCCGACCAATGGTTCGTTGCCAAATCGACATTTTTTCTTCTTGGCTCCGGCGAGGTCCTCTTCTCCGGTGAGCCCTCCCTCTATTGTTGCCCATGGAGTTCTTCATTTCTTCGATTCCCGTTCGCGTAGCAACCTCCCCTCTCTCTTCCCCTCGGCGGTGGCACCCCCCCCCCCCGTGCAGCCCCTCCCCGTGACAGCGACAGCAGCCGGCCGGCCCGACCGGCTCGGCTCGCCCCATGCCTGCTCCGGGCACGCCCCCGGCGGCACTTGGCCCGGTGGTGCTAGCAAGCTCCACCCTTCCCCCTGTGACCGGCTCCCTTCCCCCACCTCCTTCCCTTCCATGGAGAGAAGGAAGAAGATGGAGGAATGAAATGGTAGTTTTGCGAAAAAGCCCCTAGTGAACTTTAAAACTGTACACACATATACGTTTTAATTTAAAATCGCGCTAACTTTTGCATTTTAATCTGCTTTGATCCATTCAAATCACGTCAGGTTCATATTAAAATTGTCTACATGTTAGAAGTATTATTCTCTGTTGTTACATATTTTATTTAATTCATTAAATGTTTGTTAACTGATGGTTATTAAAGTAGCATTCAATTTAAATCTAATTTTGGGTTTGATTTGCGCGTTTATAAATAACATTGACCTAGTTAATTTCAACTGAAATACACTTTATTAATAATTGTTTAGTATAAATGTGCTATCTATTTAATAGTCCTCGCGTGTCTCGTTGGTCCGCGTGTTGTGCGTGTGCTATTCGCATGCTGCCGTGTTGTTTCGCACATCGCGCATTTCGTCTTGCGCCATTAATTTTCCTCGCTTAGAGTCGCTAATATTATTTAAATTGCTTATTTAACCGAGAGTTGTTAGTGTAATGAGAATTTATTAAAACTAGGCGATATCTCTAGGTTACATTTAATAAATGTCGATTAATGCAAGTATGCCGCATTAAATGTTCTTGTTCGTATTTGTAAAACATAGGCGCAGTAACTTCTCAATCGTAGCTTCGACCTCGGCATTTCTTTTTCTCGTTTGACCGTAGAAGCGAGCACTATTTTGTATTGCACGTGTTATAATGTTTTCCCTTGTATGGTGTACTGTTCCATTCTGTTTCAAGAATGTTGAATGTGCGTTCGCACTCGCTTAGATAACGTTCCGTCCATGGAGTCCGAGGAAGTTGCAGGAGAAGCCCCTCAGCAGCAGCAGTTTGGAGAAGGCAAGTGTCCTCTGACCTATTATGTCCTATTTACTTTATAATTCATTGTCCCGCATACTATGATTAACCTAAGGTTTGACTAGCTTTCTATTTATCCTATCCTTGAATATCGTTTTGGTTTAGGTTATTATGATCAGCTACATGCTAGTGCTTTACCCTAATTAACGAACATGATGAGAATTACTTTATGATACGATGATTCATTATGATTATGATTATGAACTTGTGGCATTTTAGGGGGCTCGGGCAGTTTCCTGAGTACCTCTCCCTAAGGGTCTATTCGTTGAGAGACCACTAGGGACAATAGTACAACCATGATGGTGGTATGGGACGCCCTTAGAAGATTAATGGAGGAATCTAGGGGTGTAGTTTGCTTCGTCATTGTGCCATCAATGGGGGCTGGGACATAGTGCTTGCTCTGCTAAGGGTGGG
The DNA here is from genome assembly GCA_029449295.1 of Zea luxurians. Lineage (NCBI taxonomy): Eukaryota > Viridiplantae > Streptophyta > Magnoliopsida > Poales > Poaceae > Zea > Zea luxurians. Next base: position 138,346 of record JAOPSE010001430.1, on the reverse strand, counting down.
TGCCAAGATTCATTTGATTTGGTTTTGTTATCACCCACCATAGAGAGGAGTATTGTGTTTGTACGATTGGTGAAACCTAACGAACGGCTAAACACTAGGAGAATCTTTTAAAGGCTACATAGTGAAACCTTACCGACTCACCTTGGAAGTGTTTGAGGGTTTGATCGCCCCGAGGAAAAAAGGGATCATGACTCATGGGTAAAGTGTGCAACCTCTACAAAGGTTAGAAACTGGTATATTAGTCGTGCTCATGGTTAAGAGCAGCCTTGGGATCCGCTTGATTTGAGATATTTGGATTCATTTATGATGTTGGCTATACTTATGATATCTGGTACTTTCCTCTCTGAGGCATTACTTTCTTTTGGGAATATCAACTTGGGTTCTATGATAAAACTTGGCTTCTACTAATGATAAATACATGACCAACTAAAAGCAACTGCTTTGAGCTTGACCCCACATACAGCTAGTCCACATCATCCAAACGGGACATTTGCTGAGTACGTTGATGTGTACTCACCCATGCTTAAATACAAAGCACCAGGTTGTCCCTATTGCAACCATTTCTCAAGAGAAGATGAAGGCAACGTGGATGATTTTTAGGAGTTTCAAGACTTCGACAAATTTTAATCTAAACTAGCGGCGAACCCCCAGTCGGCTGTCTGTGAAGGCCTTATCTTACTACGTTTCATTTAGCACTTTGATTTATGTTTAAGTGAATGACGATGTTGATGTTTCAGACATCATGGTGTAATAAAGTAATACTTCTTTCTGCTATTATTTGAGCATTGTGTAATGATGTCCAATTATGTAATCGTTGTGTACGTGAATTTCTGATCCTGGCACATACATGATTCACATTCAGTTTTATCTTCCAAAACCAGGTGTGATATAAGTGGTATCAGAGCCCTGTTTACTATAGGACTGCTAACCTAGAGTAGAATGGCCGTTCTAAGGATTATATACCCTTATTCTCACCTTGACCTTTGGTGTCACTTCTAAAGTTGGTCGTCTCGACCAACCCTATGCTTCACTTTTGTATATATTATACCTTGATTAAATCTTATTTTATTTTGTTTCCTAATCTTTTTATGGTTTACTTGCTGGTCCTATTAGCTCTAATCTTATCCTTATGCTTACGATGTCTTTTGTAGATGGCTCGGCTTAGGCACACTGCACGCAAATTAGTGATTCCTTTCATGCCCTCTCGTCTTGTGGAGCATCCACTTCACCACACAGTGAATGGTCAGTCCAGTCACCTGGAGAGGCTGCACCACCGCCTGCTTGAGGAGCAAGATGGTTGGCGTTAGGAGAGGGACCAGTAGGATTCTTCTTCCCCACCTCAGCAGGAGGTGGAGTATGTGAGGCGTCCCTCCCCTATACCCCAGCTGGAGGTGCCCCCTACACCACCACAAGGCATCCTAGATGCTGGAGGAGCTACTGGAGGAGATCACGATGGAGATGATGACGGTGGCAGCTCAAGCCACAGTACCACACTTTTCGAGGAGTAGGAGCCTGAATGATGGATTGCTCGACCTATCACCCATGATGCTACTTGCGGTCTTCACTTCCATGACGCGCTCAACACCTTGTTGTGCCAGGCTATAGACTGACACACCTGGTCGATCGAGTATCGTTGTGCGGCCTACCAGCATAGTTGTGGGACATACTTGGACCGCAGAGAGGCTACCTATTTGGTGCGTCGTCTGGAGGATGATCTCTGGGGTGCAGAGCTTTGCTTAGAGCACTATTCTATCTCTGAGAGGGACACTGCAGAGGTGGCCATGCAGGATGCTGCACGACGTGCACTCTCGCAGCATTTCTCGTTGTTCAGTGGGGTGGCTGACGGTCTTAACCTTAGATATTACCACCATCGTTCGACTGGCGGTATGGGGAGTGTGATTGTCTCACCTTTAGATGAAGGCAATCCTAGGTTGAATAGCATAGTTAACCTAGTCATTGTGCTCAATACTGAGCTGGACCACGCTCTTGACGAGTTGAGTAGGGCCCATGCTAAGATCATAGAGCTACGGGCTGAGCGCATGGAGCACCGTCACCAGCAGTATGGTTCTCCCGCCCCGCTGGAACCCAGCACCCATATCGCTCACCGCCACATGGACACCATGCTTTTGGCACTCCCGACTATAGGACCAAGATAGATCCGAATCTTTAGATCATTAGCATCAGAGCTTGTAATAAATTCTTAAGTCAATTGTCTTAGTCTTAGTTAGCCTTAGTTAGTCAGGATAGTTTGCTTATCCTATGCTATATTATATTTGTCATAGTGAACCTATGCTGGATTTGGATCTTTGTAATGACTGTCACCAAAATGTGGATGTTCCCTGCAATTATGTTTAGTTAATAATGTTAATAAAGTTAGTTATTTAGTTGGGGAAACCATTTACTACTACTTTTCTCTTTATCTAAGAAGTTCTGTTTGGCTGTGTTGAGAATCAGTGAAGTTGCTTGTTCATTCAGTGTTGTGAAGAACTCTGTATGCCTTTTCTTATGCTAAAAGCTTGCAAGATCAATTCTGATGTGTGAATGCCTTCCACAGATATCTGACAACAAGCACTGAGGCAGGAGGCATACTCAGTAGGACCAGCCTGTCCCACAGGATGAGGCACCCCAGCAGTTGCCTCCCCCGCCACCCCAATGGTGGTGGAGCAGATGTTCTTCATGCAAACACAGGTAGTGCAAGCTATCACGCAGACTTTCACAGCCATGCAACAAGCCCAATAGCAACCTCAGCCGCAACTGCAGATATAGATGCCTCAGATGCCAAGGGACAAGCGTGCAGAGTTCATGAGAGGTCATCCCCCTGTTTTTGTCCACTCTGCCGACTCCATGGGTGCTGAAGAATGGCTGCGCATAGTGGAGTAGGAGCTGCTGACCACCCAATGCAATGATAGAGAGAAGGTTATGTATGGTCCCCGTCTATTAAGGGGACAAATCAGTCCTGGTGGGAGTCCTATCTCGCCATCCAAGCCGACCCTAAAGCTATCACTTGGGAAGAATTCAGATAAAATTTCCGTCGATACCATGTTCCAGAAGGTCTGATGATAGTGAAGAAGGAGGAGTTTCTGGCACTAAAGAAGTGACCCTTGTCCGTTAGTGAGTGCAGGGATAGATTTCTGCAGTTGTCTCGCTATACACCCAAAGAAGTCAACACCGATGCAAAAAGCTAATACCGATTCCTAAGAGGTTTAGTTGATCCCCTGCATTACCAGCTGATGAATCACACCTTCCCCACCTTCCAACATTCGATTGATAGAGCAATCATGACTGAAAGAAAGCATAAGGAGATGGAAGCCCGGAAGCACAAGATGAGCAGACCCCAGTTTGGGAGCAACGTCACCCCCGTTTCTCAGGCAATTCATTTCAGCAGTACAAGCATGGCCACCCATAGGGCTATCAACAGTAGAACCAGCGTCAAAACCAGCAGTAGACTCAGAGGTAGTATCAGCAGCCGCAGCAGTACTGTCAGAACAACCAACCAAGAGGAAATCAATACCAGAGGCAGGACAATAAGGCACATCGCCTTCCTGCCCCAGTAGCTAATCTAACAACTAGGCAGCCCCATTGCAAGGAGGAGGCAGAGGATGCTTCCTTTGTAAAAGAGCAAAGCGATTGGACGATGCAGTGCCCAAAGAAGATGGCTCAACAGTAGTTGGCTCCCAATGCCCCAGCAAGACAGAATGCACCATAGCAGGGAGCAAGAAACCATGGCTAACCATGTACTTAGTATGGAAAGGTGAACCACTTGGAGGCTGATACAGTTTAGGAGACCACACGAGTGGCACTAGGTAAGTTCTTAGTCAAATCTCATCCTATAAATGTGTTGTTTGATACTGGAGCCACACATTCTTTTGTGACTGCATCATGGGTAGAAACACACACCATACCAGTAGCACCAATGTTCCCACCTATGAGGGTTAGTTCAGTTGGTGGGAGGACCTAAACAAATAGATTATGTCCAAATGCAAGAGTCAAAATAAGGGGGATATAGTTCCCCACTGACCTTGTAGTAATGGGTACTCAGGATGTAGACATAGATGTCATCCAAGGGATGAATTGGTTGACAAAGTATCAAGTAGTCCTTAGCTGTGATAAGAGGACTGTGAGGTTGGTGTCCTTGTCAGGAAAAGAAGTATTGGTGAGGCTTATCTTGTCTAAACCAAGGAAAGGAAGTTGTAACCAGATATCTGTCAATAGTAAGGAAGCCAATCCTCTTGAAGTTAACTAGGTAGTATCAGAATTCCCAGATGTGTTTCCCAAAGAGCTACCAGGAATGCCACTTGAGAGAAAAGTTGAGTTTGCCATAGATCTTATCCCAGGCACCGCCCCCATTTCCAAAAGAGCTTACAGAGTGTCCGGACCAGAATTGGTGGAACTCAAGAAGCAAATAGACGAGTTGTTGGAGAAGGGTTACATCAGGCCCAGCACCTCGCCTTGGACCACTCTAGTGTTGTTTGTAGAGAAGAAGGATGGTACAAAGAGGATGTGCATAGATTACCAAGCTTTGAATGAGGTCACCATCAAGAACAAGTACCCCCTACCTAGAATAGAAGATCTGTTCGACCAGATGAGAGGAGCTAGTGTGTTCTCGAAGATAGATCTAAGGTCAGGTTACCATCAACTCAGAATCCGACCTTCCGATGTATCGAAGACAACATTTACCATCAAGTATGGGTTGTATGAGTTCACTGTGATGTCATTTGGTCTGACAAATGCGCCATTCTTCATGTATCTGATGAACAACGTCTTCATGGATTACCTGTACAAGTTTGTGGTGGTGTTCATTGATGATATTCTCATATACTCTTGGAGCAAGGAGGAGCATGTCGATCACTTGAGAAAGGTGTTCTAAAGGCTATGAGAGCTTCAATTATATATCAAACTAAGTAAGTGTGAGTTCTACCGGCATTTCATTGAAGGGTTTTCAAAGATTGCAAGACCAATGACAGCCTTGCTAGCAATTGTGATGCTTCCTACATTGGTTTGGGATATGTGCTAATGCAAGAAGGAAAAGTAGTTGCGTATTCGTCCCAGCAACTGAAGGCTCATGAGAAGAATTATCCCACACATGATCTAGAATTTGCAACAACAGTGGTTCATGCATTGAAGACATGGAGACACTACCTATGGGCAGAAATGTGATGTTTACACAAACCACAAGAGTCTAAAGTACATATTCACCCAGTCAGAGCTGAATATGAGGCAGCAAAGATGGCTAGAGCTGATTAAAGACTATGAATTGGAGATACATTACCATTCAGGCAAAGCAAATTTGGTTGCAAATGTGATAAGCATAAAAAGTCAAGTCAATATGATGTCGTATGAGTTAGATAAGGAGTTTGACAGGCTGAGTCTCAGATTTCTGAACAACATGCGAGGAGTGACAATTGAACTGGAACCCACCCTAGAGCGGGATATCAAAGAAGGACAGAGAGGTGATGAAAAGATCAGCAAGATCTACCAGCTAATCTCAGAAGGGAAAGGCAAGGACTTTCAAGAGAATGCAAAAGGTGTGATATGGTTCAAAGACCGACTGTCTATTCCCGCATCAAGTCCATTCAGGAGCTAATTCTCAAAGAAGCTCATGAGACCGCCTATTGTATACACCCTAGAAGCGAGAAGATGTATCAGGATCTGAAAAAGAGGTTTTGGTGGTATGGAATGAAAAGAGAGATTGCAGAGCATGTTGCCATCTATGACAATTGTCAGAGAACCAAAGCAGAGCATCAGAAACCAGCTAGACTTTTGCAGCCGTTGCAAATTCCTCAATGGAAATGGGATGAGATCAGGATGGATTTCATAGTTGGCCTACCTCATACCTGGGTCGGCTACGATTCCATTTGGCTGATTGTGGACTGCTTAACAAAGGTGGCCCATTTCATACTAGCTAAAACAACATATAATGGAGCAACACTAGCTGAGTTATACATGTCTTGGATTGTTTGTTTGCATGGAGTTCCGAAGAAGATAGTGTCAGATCGAGGAACATAGTTCACCTCTCATTTTTTGCAGCAGCTACAAGAAGCTTTGGGCACGCATTTAAAGTTCACTTCAGCTTATCACCCGCAGACTAACGGTCAAACTGAAAGAACTAATCGATTTTTGGAAGACATGTTGAGAGCATGTGCATTGCAAGATAAGTCAGGTTGGAATAAGAACTTACCTTATGTGGAATTCTCTTATAACAATAACCATAAGGCCAGCTTGAAAATGTCGCTGTTTTAGGCACTATATGGAAGGAGTTGTAGAACTCCACTGCTCTAGGATCAACCTGAAGAAAGGTAGGTGTTCGGTCCCAACGTTTTACTCGAAGCCATAGAGAACATCAAAATGGTCCGAGAGAATCTGAATATAGCACAGTCAAGGCTGCGCAGTTATGCTAACGCAAGAAGAAGAGAACTGAGTTTTAAAGTGGGAGATTATGTCTATCTGAAGGTGTCACCTATCAGAGGAGTCAGAAGGTTCAGAGTCAAGGGCATGTTAGCGCCCCAATATATCGGACCATACCAGATTCTGGCAAGGCGTGGAGAAGTGGCCTACGAGCTCAGCTTACCGGAAGATCTGTCATCGGTGCATGATGTTTTCCATGTGTCTCAGCTGAATAAGTGTTTGCGAGTACCAGAGGAGCAGTTGCCAGTGGAAGGACTAGAAGTCCAAGAAGACCTAACATATGTGGAGAAGCCAACGCAGATTCTGGAGACAGCAGATAGAGTCACCCGGAGAAATACCATCAGAATGAGCAAGGTTAGATGGGGTCACCACTCTGAGGAAGAAGCAACCTGTGAACACGGAGATGATCTGAAAGCCATGTATCCCAAACTATTTCCTAGCCAACCTTAAATCTCGGTGTGAGATTCTTTTAAGGGGGATAGGTCTGTAACACACTGAATTTTGGGGTATAAAAATTTCTTTGCTCTGTACTCAAAATTCAGGTGTTACTCTTTCCTTTCTTCGCTTTTCTTTTCCCTTTATTAAAAAAATAGAGAGTTATTTTGTTCTATGTTGGCGTGATCCCCATAAGTGCCTTGGTTTTGGCATAGTGTTTCTAAGTGCAAGAAGTGTTTGAAACATGTTAATATGCCTTGTAGAAGTTTTCGGTAAATTTTCATATTTTTCTGAACACTTTTCTATTTTCTGAAATTCAAAATCTATTTATTTGAGGTACTTAAGAACATTTTCAAAAGTTGTAAATATGTTTTCGAGTTGATTGGGTGCCAAATCATGTCTATGAATTTTCCTAGGATTTTTGGAGCCTCGCGATATTTTTCGGACATTAACAACGATTTTAGCCCATGAAGTTCTTCGTGTCTTCGATTCCCATTCACGCAGGAACCTTCCCTCCTCTCTCCCCTCCACCTTCCTCCCCCTCCCCGCCCGCCCGTGGCCTTGCCAGCGCTCGGCCCTGCGGCACTGGCCGGCTCGCCCCCTCCTCCCCATTTCCCTCTACGGCTGGCCCCCTCCCCTTCCCCCTCCTCCTTCCCTTCCATGGTGAGACGAAGAAGATGGAGGGAGGAAGGAGATCGTAGTTTTGTGAAAAATCCACTAGAGAATTTTAAAACTGTGCGCAGAGATGCGTTTTGTAACACCCCAGTGTTACCCAAGGTTTTTCACTCAATGCCCACCTTGTGACCATTATCACATGTGAAGTAAATTGAGAAAACGACACCAAAATTTAGAGGCAAGAACTTAATCAAGTCTTTTTCATCCTAGGAACCATGCCTTAACCATATGAAGTGTAAAGAAGAAAGAAAATGCCAAAACCCTAATAACCCTTCCTGGAGGGCAATGGAGCACTGATAAGAAAACTTAATAAAGACCAAGAAAACTACATTATCATGACTTGAGCCAATTATGAAAGTTGTAATACACTAAATAAGCTACAAAAAATAGTAAGAGATTTTTCCCAAAAGATTTTTTCAAAACCCTCAAACAGGCCATTCAATTGGAGGCTTTCTTCAGAAATCTAAATTTCAGATTTCTGAATTTCAGCCCCTCACCCAAACTCGAGGGCGTTCACCATGATCCCTAATCCAAAACTATGAGCTCCCATTAGCAAATATGTGCTAAACTAACCCCTCTACCACATATCTGAAGATGGCATTGGGATTTGGACCCTAGACACAACAAAACCAAAGACTTGCCTCGGGCTCGGGCTGTGAGACAGACTGTACTTGAGAGCTCCATATCTTTGGAACCAGTAGGCCAAATCCTTTGACCCCCACACATAATCGGTAGCTTATAAGAAGGGGAAGAGGTTTTGTGCACTGACCAAGGCAAGAGCAGGCTTGGATGAGTGACTACTCGCGCCAGAACTCGAGCAGAAGAAACGCACACACGCGTTTGACCCTGGTCGGCATGCCGACGTTCGCCCAACCCGCGCACGCTCGCCCCAGCACACGGTCATGTCCACTGCACGCCCTCCTCCCGCCCGCGCCTATAAAGGCCAATAGCTCCTGCACGTCCTTGCCTCAGCTTCGCACACTCACTGCGCTCAATCACCGGAGCATTGGACGTGAACCGAGAGCTCCTTCGCCCGCCAAGCCGCCCGAGCACCGGCAATCGTGGCCAGCTCACCCCAGCCGTCCCTAGTCCACGCCAGAGACCCGTGAAGCTACCCAAGCCCTCAGACCCAGTGCAGCCTCACCAGAAACCCCGAATCACCCTCACCGGACTTCTTCCGCTCACCGGAAAGCGTGGACCGGGTAAGTCACTGCACCATTTCCCAATTCCTCGCGTATACCGCCACTGCGTCACTTGGTAAAGCTCCCCGAGCCAACCAATTGAACTATCCCACTGTGAGCAGGCCGGAACACTCGCCGCCGATGAATTGCCCCGCCTGCACACGAGGATCGGCCGACTCCGGCCATCTCCGACGTTGACCCGCACCTCGACGTGACTGCCGTAACCTCCCCGACCTCCCTGGATACCTCACTGGAGCTAGATCGCCGCCAGTAAGCCCTGCCACCCTTTTCTCTGCCGCGGGTACTGTTTCAATAAGGTTAGGACCGTGGGTTAGATTTAGGTTAACCCTAGGGGGTTTTCTGCATTGTTAGAGACTCGGTTGAATAGTAGCCCGAGGACCTGTTTGTTAGAGACACAAGAAAAATATACCAGGGACCCTAGCGCAAAGTAGATTTTCCTTTTCCATTTAAAATTCAATTCTTTAAATCTGCAACAAAATAGTTAAATGCATAACTTAAGGAATACTCATCCTAATTTGGTCCAACAAATTTTGTTAGGCTCTGTGAAATATGCACTATCAAACAAAAATAGTAAAGCTCATGTTTTCTGTACTAATTTTTAGAGTTTTGAATTAAATAAGAAAACTTCCCAAACCTTAATAATACAGAAAAAATAGAAATACTTTTATACTGGACTTGAGAAAAATTGTGGAGATACTCACCTAGTATATACACGCTGTAAAAATAATGAACACCCCAGTATACAAGAATAAACCAGAAATTCCATTAAAGACAATTTCTACCCAAACTTTAGAAAAATGAGAACAGAGATAGAAAATAGAAACCAGAAAGTGACCCTATTTTTCCTAGTATGCCTAAGTAATAGAGATCATAGGAAAAATATATGCAACCCTGGTCTAGTACTGATCTAAGGTTATAATTTTATTAGGCATTAAGAAGTCAATAAAACTCGTGATTAAAAATATAAGGGCAAATGCAATAATGGCAAGGAAAATTCAGTACACCTCTGACCAATAACATGCCACTACAAAAATTGTAAACCCCCAAAAAACCTCACAGTAAGTGAGTTAAACAATTAGAACTTTGATTTAGCCAATATTTCAAATAAATCAAAAGGAAGACTAAAAATGGGAAACAGTGAGCAACCAAATTTTTACCTAAGTACTTATGAAGTAAACTACCATGAAAAAATATAGGACGATGGTAAAATTTTGACGAAATGTACCTCACCCCCTACCCCATGAAAAAGACCATATATTCCAAGAATTTTACCACCTCTTCCCTATGGGCAAAAATTAACCAACTTCAAGAATGATTGCTCTTGCACAAAGAAGAAGATAAGAAAATTTGGAAATCTAATGTTTGACATTTCTCAAATATAGTAGTTATAGAAAGCACCACTAAGACCTAATGCTTTGGAAAATCCCCATAAATTAACTAGTAGGTATCATTGGCTAAAAATTGGTTTAAGGTCATATTATTGCATCTAGATACCAGCAAAAATAAAACTTAGAATAAAATCAAATGTTAGAGGAGAGTTGTAGTTCAAAGCACCCTCTCTACCCTGAATTTTAGTATTTTTGTGTATAGAAAACCAGTCCCATTTTAAGCCTCAATTTTTGAGACTGAAATAGATATACCAGTGTGAAGCCGCTGTAATTTTTACAGAATGTTTGGAAATTTTTGAAACTATGTTGTAGTTCAAACCTCCCCTAAAAAGCATCAGTAAGAAAGGGAAAAGGAGGGAATCAATAGAAGTGTTATATCTTAACCATAACAACTTCAGCATAAACCTTGTTAAGATTTTCTCTAAAACATTAAAGGGTAGTGGAGTACTAAATTAATTCAACCTCCAGACCTTGGCCACACCCAATTCTAAATGGCTAAGTATACCACTAGAACCTCCGGTAGTAAGATTAAGCTTTATCTTATTGATTTAATCATTTCACCATACATTATCATTACTAAATTGCATATCATGGCATACATGTATCTTACTCATTGCATTCATTAGATTGCAACGTCGCTGACGGAGAGTACGTGCTCATTCCCGAGCAAGGAGTTGCCCAAGACGAAGTTCAGGAGCCAGCTCAAGAGCCTGCCACCGAGGATCTCCCCGCAGCCCCAGCTTTCGAAGGCAAGCCCCGGTTTTATGCATAACCTGTAACACCCCTGGTGTTACTGTCACTAAAACTTGAGCATAACATCATGAGCATTAGCATATCATGTGTTTGTCACACCTAGAGTGCATTCACTAGGTAAAAATTTTAAACATGTTGTACTGATATGATTTGATGTGTGGTTAACTCTATTGAAAAGTACTTAACCCTAAATCTGGGCTTATGGATATAAGGGAAGCCCAATCATGGGAAAACTTCAAAAGCTATGAAAAATGATCCTAAGATACCCTCTTGGAAGGACTTGAGTGGCATCAAAACCCTAGAGTACTAAAAACCCTGAAAAGATCCCTGGAAAACCCTAAACTAAAATCCTAGGGGGTTAAGTGCAAATTTTGTACACTTTTGGACTAAAGTGCAAAAACAAGGGTAATGTAACACCACAAACTATGTGCTTCCCACATTTAAGGATTTGCAAGTTAAAAAGTGGGATTTGGACCTAATTGCAAAAAGTACCCTTTGAACCCCATATGCTTAAGTCAGAATCAGTGCAATTGGAGCAATTTTGGAGCTTTATATCTTTTAATCCATGAAGATTCTGTTCTGGCTTAATACATCAATATTATAGTGCTATTATAGGAGTACAACTTTGCTTAAGTGATTAAGCATTGGTGTTGTACAAAATTAGGAGCTAAATCGGTTTGAAGTCTGGGTGTCAGACCACCCTGTAACTGAATTTTAACTAACAGTGAGTTCTGGCGAACTTTGGAGTTGATTCTAGCTCAAGGGAATAAGCAAATGAGCAAGATCTTTATAGCAGAATTGTAGCTAGTATATAGAACTGCAGTGCTGTCAGCACAGCGCTGACAGTAGAAGCTAAGAACACAGGCCAAGGAAAATCGAAGGTATTCGAAGGAGACAGCTCCAACCAGGGACCTGAAAAGCGAACTAGGTTGGTAATCCGACCTGTTAATCAGAATCGTTCTTCATCTTGCCCACCCTCCTACCCATTCAAACAGCCTGTCTTCATTTGCCCTGCCACTGCCCCCACTTCTACAAGTCAACTGAGTGCCCCTAGTGCTCGTTTTGCCGCCCTCCCTAGTTCCTCAATTAGCTGCTTCAATTGTGGGAAGTCTGATCATTTTATCAAAGACTGCCCATATCCAAGGCAGAATAAATCCAACAATCAGCAGAACTCAGGGAGCTCAAATCAAGGCAAGGGAAACATGGCAAATAATTCAGCGGACAAGAATATCAAGAAGACTGGGCGAATATATTACACTCAAGTGGCCACTACAGCGGAGGGAGAGCCGGTTATGATGGGTACGTTAATTGTGGCCAATCACTCAGCATTCATTCTCTTTGATTCTGGTGCTTCGCATACATTCATAAGCAAGAAATTTGTGGAAAAATATTGCATTCCTTCCACTGAATCAAGGGAAGGGTTTATTATTCATTCACATGGGGGACAAATATTTACTAAAGAAGTGGCCTTCAATGTGCCAGTAACATTGGCTGAACGGGATTTTCCCACCAATATGATTATGCTAAAAGGCCAAGATATCGATGTAATTCTGGGCATGAATTGGTTAGCCCAGCACAAAGCTATCCTCAACACTAATTTAAGAACCATCAGGTTGAACTATGGCCAAGAAGAGGTTCTTTGGTCCATCCCTGTAGCTATTCCAGCTTAACCATTTGGCAGAGTCTATGAAGCTATCATACTGGAAATCCAAGATATTCCGGTAGTGTGTGAGTTCCCGGACGTCTTTCCTGAAGATCTGCCTGGATTACCTCCAGAAAGAGATGTAGAGTTTGTGATTGAACTGAAGCCCGGTATAGCTCCTATTTCTAGAAGGTCGTACCGAATGCCTCCAAATGAGTTGGCAGAGCTCAAGACTCAATTAAAAGATCTACTGGAGAAGGGATTCATTTGGCCCAATTCATCACCTTGGGGATGTCCCGCAATCTTTGTCAAGAAGAAGGATCAAACGCTTCAGATGTGCGTGGACTACAGACCCCTTAATGATGTCACAATCAAGAACAAGTACCCTCTTCCCTAGATTGATATCTTATTCGATCAGCTTACCGGAGGTCGGGTATTTTCCAAAATTGACCTCAGGTCGGGCTATCATCAGATCCGTATTCGACCCGAAGATATACCCAAGACCGCATTTACTACACGGTACGGATTATTCGAATATTTGGTTATGTCTTTCGGATTAACGAATGCTCCTGCCCACTTCACATATCTAATGAACTCGGTATTTATGCCCGAGTTGGACAAATTTGTGGTGGTCTTCATTGATGATATCTTGATATATTCCAAGAATGAAGAGGAGCATGCTTAGCACCTATGGATCGTATTAACGCGCTTAAGGGAACATCAATTATATGCTAAATTTAGCAAGTGCGCGTTTTGGCTGGAGGATATCCAATTTCTGGGACTTGTATTATCTGCAAATGGGATTGTGGTTGATCCCAGCAAGGTCAAGGATATTCTAGAGTGGAAACCACCAACCACTGTACATCAAGTTCGATGTTTCCTTGGACTGGCTGGCTATTACAACAGGTTTATCCCGGATTTCTCCAAGCTTGTGAAGCCAATGACAAGTTTATTAAAGAATGATACAAAATTTAACTGGTCCTCAAGATGCAACGAAGCCTTCGAGCAGCTGAAGGTATTATTGACCACTGCTCCGGTATTGGCTCAACCGGACATTGAAAAGCCTTTTGATGTGTATTGTGACGCATCGGGCAGTGGTCTTGGATGTGTCTTAATGCAAGAGGGACGAGTTATAGCATATGCTTCAAGATAGTTGCGCCAGCATGAGGAATATTATCCAACTCATGAATTAGATTAGCTACTATGGTTCATGCCCTTAAAATATGGCGTCATTATCAGCTGGGAAATATCTGCCATATATATACAGATCATAAAAGTTTGAAGTACATTTTTACCCAGTCAGAACTAAACATGAGGCAGAGGAGATGGCTTGAGCTAATTAAGGATTATGAATTAGAAATTCACTATCACCGAGGTAAGGCCAACGTGGTGGCAGATGCACTAAGTCGCAAGGCTTGCTGCCATTGTCTTACAGTAAAGACTTATGACATCACATTATGCCAAGAAATGGAGAAATTAAACCTAGGAATGATTCAACATGGAACCTTAAACCAATTAAATCTTGAGTCGGTTCTTCTGCAAAAGATTATTGATGCACAAAGAAGTGATAAGGGTATGAAATATATTCATGAGAAAATAAAAGCCGGTAAAGCAAACTATTTCAGAAAGGATGATCAAGGCATAGTATGGTTTAATAACCGCATAGTTGTACCTAAAGATTATGATGTCCACCAGCAAATTTTGGATGAAGCTCATCTTAGTCGATATTCCATTCATCCCGGAAGCACTAAGATGTATCAAGATTTAAAACAACATTATTGGTGGACAAAAATGAAGATCGAAATTGCACGCTATGTGGTAAGATGTGACACCTGTAGACGTGTCAAAGCCATACACATGAAGACTGCTGATCCACTGCAATCTTTGCCTATCCCGACTTGGAAATGGGAGGACATTAGCATGGACTTCATTGTGGGATTACCCAGGATAGCAAAAGGGTTTGATTCCATCTGGATTATCATTGATCGACTTACAAAGATCGCCCACTTTCCTCCAGTCAAGGTAAATTATACAGTGGCCACATATGCGGAACTATATATTGCCTGTATTCTCAGTTTGCACGGTGTTCCGAAGACAATAGTGTCAGATCGCGGACCGCAATTTGTATCCAAATTCTGGGAGGAACTCCACAAAACTCTGGGTACTAAGTTTCTCCAGAGTTCGGCCTATCATCCTCAAACTAGTGGGTAGACTGAAAGAGTAAATCAAATACTCGAGGACATGTTACAGGCATGTGTTCTAGAATTTCCGCAGAAATGGGATGATTGTTTGCCACTAGTAGAATTTTCGTTTAATAATAGTTATCAAGAAAGTATTAAGATGGCACCCTTTGAAGCTTTGTATGGACGACGGTGCCGTACTCCATTGAATTGGTCTGAACCAGGGGAAAGGTGGTTTTTTAGACCTGATATGGTTAAAGAAATGGAAGAAAAAGTTCAACGAATTATACATAATTTGAAAGAAGCACAAGCTTGACAAAAGAGTTATGTAGACAAACGACGCCAACCCTTGTACATTCAAGTTGAAGACTATGTTTACCTGAAAGTATCACCAATGAAGGGTGTATCTCGTTTCGGTGTAAAAGGAAAGCTTGCACCCCGGTACATTGGTCCATTTCCTATTCTTGAAAGATGTGGACCGGTGGCATACCGACTCCAACTAGCTGAAACATTATCTGCAGTGCACAATGTGTTCCATGTATCCCAATTGAAAAAATTTCTTCGGGTTCCAGATCGAACTATTGATGTGATGGATGTTACCTTGGAACCAGACTTAACGTATTCAGAACATCCTATTCGAATCCTGGATCAAAAGGACAGGATCACCTGAAGAAGAGTTCTCAAATTCTATAAGATACAATGGAACCAACACAATGAAGATGAAGCTACATGGGAAACCCAAGACTTTTTAGAAAAGAATTTCCCAGGATTTTTAGCTTCATGTAATTTGTGAGATATGTACAATTGTTGTAAAAGAGGAGTAGACCCCATACCACCCCCTGCCTTGTACAAGAAATAAGAAAAATAAAAATATGACACGTTTCCTTTTCCACTACTTGCCCTAGGACTTTAAATCTCGGGACGAGATTCTTTAATGGGGGGAAGGATGTAACACCCCTGGTGTTACTATCACTAAAACTTGAGCATAACATCATGAGCATTAGCATATCATGTGTTTGTCACACCTAGAGTGCATTCACTAGGTAAAAATTTCAAATATGTTGTACTGATATGATTTGATGTGTGGTTAACTCTAGTGAAAAGTACTTAACCCTAAATCTGGGCTTATGGATATAAGGGAAGCCCAAGCATGGGAAAACTTCAAAAGCTATGAGAAATGATCCTAAGATACCCTCTTGGAAGGACTTGAGTGGCATCAAAACCCTAGAGTACTAAAAACCCTGAAAAGATCCCTGGAAAACCCTAAACTGAAATCCTAGGGGGTTAAGTGCAAATTTTGTACACTTTTGGACTAAAGTGCAAAAACAAAGGTAATATAACACCAGAAACAATGTGCTTCCCACATTTAAGGATTTGCAAGTTAAAAAGTGGGATTTGGACCTAATTGCAAAAAGTACCCTTTGAACCCCACATGCTTAAGTCAGAATTCAATGCAATTGGAGCAACTTTGGAGCTTTATATCTTTTAATCCATGAAGATTCTATTCTGGCTTAATACATCAATATTATAGAGCTATTATAGGAGTACAACTTTGCTTAAGTGATTAAGCCTTGGTGTTGTACAAAGTTAGGAGCTAAATCGGTTTGAAGTCTAGCTGTCAAACCACCCTGTGACTGAATTTTAACTGATAGTGAGTTCTGGCGAACTTTGGACTTGATTCTAGCTCAAGGGAATAAGCAAATGAGCAAGATCTTTACAACAGAATTGTAGCTGGTATATAGAGCTGCAACTTTGTTACAGGTAGATTAGCAAGTTTTCACACAAAAATCTGAGATCAGGGCACTGCAATTCTCTCTGTCAGGCACTTTGTTAAGGATCTCAATGATACAGTGCCTACAGAAATATCTCAGGTTCAGCCCCCCTCGCCGCCGGCGACCTTGCCCTCGGATTCGTGCCAGCGCCATGATTCACGCTCCGTTAAGCGCAGATAACAATTCCCGGGTAAAAAGATCTCGACGTGGATGAACTTGAAGCACAGTGAACGCTCTGTTGCTTATCCAGTTACCGGCGACGTGGCCGCACGACCCTCACCATCGTACCACCATTCCTCGCGGTCATGACACGCCATCGGCCATCTCACCACGTCGCAATTAATCACAATACATAGTCCATTGGTAACCTAAGAACTTGCCACGGTAACATCCACGAATTGCTTGCGCCAGTAACTTCTTCCCTCTCCGGCCGCCACCACGCCATCTCCAATTCATGGGCCACCGCCCTTGTCACACCCGGCTTTAAGGAACAAAGCCAGGTGCATCTCATACATGCGCCAAGAAGACAACATATATAATAACAGAGTGTATAGAGATAAATGTCAATAACATCAGAGTATTTATTACATAGAGGAAGACTTACAAAATAAAAGATAAATATAACAGGATCTAAAATCCATCCTTGGTGACAGAAAGTCAACTGGGAGATGACGACCTAGACCTCACATGAACACAGCGCACATCCTCCATGCGCCCTTCAATGATACCTGTTCTTGACCTGTGGGGGGTGTGAGACAGCAAGGGTGAGCTCACACATGTTCATCGCTTAACAAGTTGTGGGGAATAATGTGGCACGAACTCACCAAAGGTGGGAGTTCATGAAGTGTAAGGCTGATCAACAATAGAGTTTAAAGCTGAGCATTGCTTTTATAAGTTGGTCAAAATTTTATTAGCAATTACTAAGTATAAGTAGATACCAAACCATAATAATAATAGAACAAAATTAATAACAAATCCCATGCAAATGCAAATGACAAATTGAGTTTAGGTTCCATAATTTAATCATCGGAGAGTCTTGAGCCGCTCATGACCGTGAGCTCGGCTAGTATACCAGTTTTACACTCTGCAGAGGTTGTACCCTTTACCCACAAGTCGTGTTTCCCATGTCGCCAGGGTTAGCTAGGCCCTTAGACACTACCAAGGTGAATGGCTAGGGATCCACTACGAGGCCTTTACAAAGTTCCACTAGCTTCCGAAAACCCGCTACAGTTTATGGGAAGAGCACTTGCAAAAATCCCTCGTCTGACCGCCATCGCAGCAAAATCAACTCGAGAACCTCCTTGCATGCAACTCCCCTACTGCCCTTGCCCCTTTCGGGTAAGGTAGTCTTCCACTAGCTTTCCTAATTAGTCAGCCAAGGGGTCCCATTCCTCCCTTGTGGTGGCACGTGTTTCTCAAGTTAAGCTCCTTGTTCCAATTAACAATAATATAATGATCTTGACATGAACATAAATAAAATAACAAAATAATTGGAACATGGATATAATGAAATATTAACCCAAAACCATGTAAAAGCAATAGCAAAACTACCCAAGTGGTTTAGGGGTAAACAAGGTAATGAGATAAACAATCTAGGGTGACCTATTAGGTCCCATCAAAATTAAACCTATGCATTGAATAGTGATAATAAAGAATATTATTGGGTAACAAAAGTGGATCAAGGGCACAACTTGCATGGCACTTGAGAATCCAGGTACCAACTTGCTTTTCAGATGACACGTGTCCTCGCGCTAGTCGTAGCAATACAAACAAACATGGTATAGATAAAATTAACATCTCACCAAACATAGGAACAAACTGAATAATAATGATCTACGCTTCGCTACGGGATCGCGGGATCGAGAACTACTAAGATCGGAGTGACGGTCACCGAGTTATGATTTTATGTAGTTATTAAGTACCTAGAATAGAGTAATTCATGTGAATAATTTTAAATCAAGTTTCATGATTAGGTGAAGGTACTAGGTGATAAACAATAATTAAACAAAATTTAATTCCAATGGAATGAATCAATTTGGAATAATGGATTTTAAGTTATGAATTTCTAAAGGTTTTATGTATTTGATACAAGATTGATTAAGCGATACATTTTAATATGGTTTTCATGTCAAAATAGTGGAACTATTTGATAAACAATAATATTATAAAATTATAGAAACTGAAATGGATTAAAAAGGAGCTAGTATGAATTTTCTAGAGATTAAACACTATTCTAGAATTATTTTTATATTAAAAATCTATTTTCTATTTGTTTTCTCTGGTTTTTTTAGTTTCTGGACTAGGCCTCAATTTCTGGTAAGTACAGGGGCTCATTTATAAGTTTCCTGAGACTCAGAGTTTTCCAGTGATGGACTGCGGGTTGATTAGCCCAAAAAGCAAGGGTTCTTATGCAAAACTCCCATGGCCGAAAGGAGTGCGGTTAACGCTGGCCATGCGATCAAGGGTGGACGCGTGAGATTAGATCCCCGAACCGGTACACATACATGACCACTGGATCTAAAATCGACGGCTCAGTTTTAATGACACGAAGGGGTATGCGTAGGACTAATCGCGGTCGTCCACATAGGATCCAACGGTGGATATTGGATCTGACCGAACTATATCATCTACCAAATCCTAGCCATCCATCACAGAATCTAGGGCCTCCTGGCTTCTTCAACCTCGCGACGTTGTGCACGGCCGTCCGTGCCCAAACTACTTCCCCCACCATGACAGGCAATCCGGCGCTGGCCAAGACCCAACAGGGGAACACCGCCCGTTTGCCGACCCCAAGAACATTACAACCTTCCACAAGCTTCGCGCCGCCGAATGCCCTCAGCCCGCGACGGCCCTCTATTTCCCCCGACTGGTGTGCTAATGGCGTTTTGGGCGAGGTAGTGATACTCCGGCGTACAGCACCGCCGCTGCGTGCTACCCGAGGCCCACGCAGGTGAGGCACGTTAGAAGTGTCGTGCGCCCAGCCCCGCATGAGATCTAGCGTCAAACATAATCGAGGATGTGATTAACTGATGTGAAGGTGCTCACCGATACTGTGACGAAACGTCGACCGCGGCGAGGTCCATCCTCCCAGACAAACTCGCATCATCCCACGGGCCCTGGGAATGATCCCTGTTGACCGGTGAAGCGCCAAAGCCATCCCCTAGTGCCCAGTTGGCCATACCGGCGGGAATCCATGGTGGCGAGAAGAGTGCATGGTCTCCCTCCCGTGGCGAGGTCGATTTCCCCCTGGATCTCGTCGATGTTATGCTATGGTGGTTTAAGCCTAGTCTCTAGCCGAAGGAGGATGCGAGCAACGGACTTATAGGGCGACGGGTGAACTCCGAGCTGGTCGTGGTCAGGCACACGAGATCCTAGCGGAAGCGGCCTTCGGTTACGGGGGTGAGGAAGATCTACAGGGATTCCTTATGTGTGGGACCCGTGTGACAGTGGCGAGAGCACAGAGCATGCGCAGGGTGCGGCTGTCGAGTGGGGCCCTGTTGTCGGCGCAACAGCCTGGGCTGTGCACACAAATGGCAGGATGGGCCAAAAATGGTGTTCCCGCCCCCAAGAAGTTATCCACCTGTCTTTTTTTTCTTTATTATGTTTTCCTTTTTATTTTTGAGTCTCGTTTTTTTAATTCAGATTTTGTAATGAATTTTATACTTAGATTTGAATGTATGATTTGGACACTCCATTATGGGATGAGTCTATTTGTTTATAAATTCATTTTGTATTTTATAGTATTTCTCTCTTCTTTTCCATTTTAAATTCCAAATTCACATTTAGGTTTAATCCTAATCTTCAACTCATTATTTTCATCATTATATTTTTATTAGTGTTATTATTATTATTATTCAATGCACAAACAAAACTCCAATATGATGCATGATTTTTTTGTGTGTTTTAGTAAAGACTTATTCACTTTTAGTTATGACTAGTCTCATGTGGTGATAAGTAATGGTCACCAAATATTGAGATCAACTCTATTTTCATTGTTTACACATTTGGGTATTACAAATCCTACCCCCCTTAACAAGAATCTCGTCCTCGAGATTTAGGAAGGACTAGGGATAAGATGGGGAAAATCTATGCGAAGCTCTTCTTCTCTTTCCCATGTTGCTTCATCTTCTCCATGGTGACTCCATTGCACTTTGCACATCTTTATCACCTTATTTCTTGTAACTCGAGTCAATGTATCAAGAATCTTGACAGGATAGTCCGTGTAAGTCAAATTACCCTGAACACTGAGCTCTTCCATTGGTAACTGTTCTTCAGGGACACAGAGACACTTCTTAGGTTGAGACACATGGAATACATTATGCACATCAGACAGATTATCAGGTAGCTTGAGTTGATAGGCCATCTATCCAACTCGCCTAAAAATTCAGAAATGGTCCAATATAGCGAGGGGACAATTTGCCCTTGACTTTAAATCTCCTCATTCCATGAAGTGGTGATACCTTGAGGTACACATGTTCACCTTCCTCAAACTCTAGTGGTCTTCTTCTATTATCTGCGTAGCTCTTTTGCCTGGTTCGAGCTACCCTCAAATTCTCCTGAATTATACGGACTTGTTCTTCTGCCTCTTGAATAAGTTCAGGCCCAAAGAATTGTCTTCCTCTAGTCTGGTCCAAAAATAGAGGAGTTCTGCATTTCCTATCATACAGAGCCTTGAACGGTGACATCTTCAGACTGGCCTGTTAACTAGTATTATATGAGAACTCAGCATAAGGTAGACTCTTGTCCCAACTACTACCATGCTGAAGGGCACAAGCTCTCAACATATCCTCCAACACTTGGTTAGTCCTTTCGGTCAGTCCATCAGTCTGAGGATGGTAGGTCGAACTAGAATTCAACTTCGTATCCATATTCTCATGAAAACTTTTCCAAAATCTAGAGGTAAACTGTGATCCTCTATCCAAAATGATCTTCTTCGGTACACCATGTAGAGACACAATCTGAGCCCTATATAAACCAGCCAATTGAGGACCTTTATAAGTAGTCTTGATAGGAATGAAGTGGGCCACTTTAGTCAATCTATCCACAATAACCCATGTCGATTCATATCCTTTCAGGGTGCGAGGCAATCCAGTAATGAAGTCCATACCAATCTCTTCTCACTACCAGCCGGGTATCTTTAATGGGTATAATAGTCCAGCTGGTCTTTGGTGTTCAGCCTTAACTCTTTGACACACATCGCACATAGCCACAAGTGCAGCCACATCTCTTTTCAATCCATACCACCAGTATTTCTGCTTTGAATCCTGATACATCTCGGTACTACCAGGATGAATAGAATAATCCGAATCATGGGCCTCCTTCAATATATTCTCACGAAGGCTATCAATCTTGGGAACACATATCCTGTCCTTGAACCGTACGATGCCTTGCTCATCTTCCATGAATTCTGGACCTCTACCTTCCGTAATAAGATCCTAGATCTCTTGTATCTTAGCATCACCAACCTGACCTTTGCGAATTTCTTGTTCCAAGGTAGGTTCCACATCAATAGTAACTCCTTTAGTGTGAGCAGCTATCCCCAGGTTAAGTCTCCTAAAATCCTCAACAATCTCATTGGGTAGCTGGGCAACAACAGCTGAATGAACATGCTCCTTTCGACTCAAGGCATCTGCAACCAAATTTGGCTTGCCTGGGTGATAGTGAATCTCCAAATCATAATCCTTAATAAGCTCCAACCAATGGCGTTGCCAAAGGTTGAGATCCATCTGAGTGAATATATACTTCAAACTCTTATGATCCGTGTATACTTGACACTTGGTTCCCATAATATAATGCATCCATATCTTAAGTGCATGAACTACGGCTGCCAGTTCTAAGTCATGAGTAGGGTAGTTCAACTCATGTTTTCCGCATAGGTGATCGCATGTCCTTCTTGCATAAGCACACATCTCAAGCCTTGGCCACATGCATCACAATAAATATCAAATCCCTTTTGTAGATCTGGCATAACCAACACTGGTGGCGACATCAACCTCTTCTTTAATTGATCAAAGCTATCTTGGCACTTCTCGTCCCACTTAAATTCTCTTCCCTTCTCCAGAAGCGAGATCATAGGCTTAACAATCTTAGAAAGTCCTTCAATAAATCTCCGATAATATCCTGCAAGTCCCAAGGAACTCCGTATCTCCGTAATTGTAGTGGGTATGCTCCACACCACTATCTCCTTGACTTTAGCAGGATCCACTGAAATCCCTCCATTAGAAATGATATGTCCAAGAAATGACACCTCGTCAATCCAGAACTCGCATTTACTGTACTTAGCGTAGAGTTGATTATCTCATAACTTCTGTAGCACCAATCTCAGATGTTTCTCTTGACCACTATCACTTTTGGAATAAATAAGAGTATCATCAATGAAAACCATGACGAATCTGTCCAGATCATGAACACCTTATTCTTCAGATCCATAAAATAGGCCGGTGCATTAGTTAATCCAAACGGCGTAACAGTGAACTCATATAAACCATATCGAGTCGAGAATGCTGTCTTGGGAATATCCGATGGTCTAATCCTCGTCTGATGGTAACCTGATCGGAGATCAATCTTCGAGAATACCCTAGCACCTCTCATCTGATCAATAAATCTTCAATGCGGGGTAATGGATACTTGTTCTTCACAGTGACATCATTAAGGGTCCTATAATTCACGCACATCCCTTGCGATCCTTCTTTCTTCTGTACAAATAGAACCGGCGCTCCACAAGGTCAAGAATTCGAACGAATGTATCCAGCCTCTTGTAATTCCGTTAATTGCTTCTTAAGTTCCTTTAGTTCTTCTACGGACATCCTGTATGGCCGTTTAGAAATAGGGGCAGTCCCAGGTAAGAGATCAATGACAAACTCAACTTCCCTATATGATGGCATCCCTAATAACTCCTCTGGAAAGACATCCAGAAAATCCCTAACTGCACGGATGTTGTCACCCACAAACTTGTCATCTACTAAGAATGCCACTAGTCTGATGGTGGTAGTTACTGCAATCTCATCTTCAAATCTTTGTCCTTTAGAACTGGTGAGTTCTACGGTCCCCTTAGCATAGTGTATATACTGCCTTTGCCTTTCTTAACCATGACATACCAAGGATCAAGTCTATACTGCTCCCTTCTAACAGTACAGGGGTAGCACATCTAGGTTAGGAATATAGGGTAAGAAAGGAAGAATTGTAGACAAGGCGAGTAATTACGAGAAATGTTACTGCGGGGGATTTATTAGCTAAGTAGATTAGTGTGTTATCCACTAAAGCTAATACATTACCTTATGGTGGTACATACTAAGATGCCCGTCTATACTATTTCAATCAATCAAAGAAGCAAATCAGACATTGATCATCAGAACAATCAACCAACATTTTTAATAGAGAAAATAATTTTAATTTCGTCTTAGGTTCCCTATCTCTGAAAAAGTTCATAGTTATAGGATTCCACAGTGTGAAATCCATCTTGTCTTGAAGTAGAAAAGATAAGAATAATCAGAGGAGAACAGTAGAAGGTGAGACAGGATCAAGATAAGTATAGAGAGAATCGGAGTAAGGTAAGTATAGAATGAATCAGAATAAGATAAGCAGGTAAGGGTTTTGTCCATTTCTATCTAGGTTTCGTCCTACAGTCAACATTTCCTCTGATACCACTTCTGTCACACCCGGCTTTAAGGAACAAAGCCAGGTGCATCTCATACATGCGCCAAGAAGACAACATATATAATAACAGAGTGTATAGAGATAAATGTCAATAACATCAGAGTATTTGTTACATAGCGGAAGACTTACAAAATAAAAGATAAATATAATAGGATCTAAAATCCATCCTTGGTGCTAGAAAGTCAACTGGGAGACGACGACCTAGACCTCACACGAACACAGCGCACATCCTCCATGCGCCCTCCAGTGATACCTGTTCTTGACCTGTGGGGGGTGTGAGACAGTAAGGGTGAGCTCACACATGTTCATCGCTCAACAAGTTGTGGGGAATAATGTGGCACGAACTCACCAAAGTGGGAGTTCATGAAGTGTAAGGCTGATCAACAATAGAGTTTAAAGCTGAGCATTGCTTTTATAAGTTGGTCAAAATTTTATTAGCAATTACTAAGTATAAGTAGATACCAAACCATAATAATAATAGAACAAAATTAATAACAAATCCCATGCAAATGCAAATGACAAATTGAGTTTAGGTTCCATAATTTAATCATCGGAGAGTCCTGAGCCGCTCATGACCGTGAGCTCGGCTAGTATACCAGTTTTAAACTCTGCAGAGGTTGTACCCTTTACCCACAAGTCGTGTTTCCCATGTCGCTAGGGTTAGCTAGGCCCTTAGACACTACCAAGGTGAATGGCTAGGGATCCACTACGAGACCTTTACAAAGTTCCACTAGCTTTCGAAAACCCGCTACAGTTTATGGGAAGAGCACTTGCAAGAATCACTCGTCAGACCGCCATCGCAGCAAATCAACCCGAGAACCTCCTTGCATGCAACTCCCCTACTGCCCTTGCCCCTTTTGGGTAAGGTAGTCTTCCACTAGCTTTCCTAATTAGTCAGCCAAGGGGTCCCATTCCTCCCTTGTGGTGGCACGTGTTTCTCAAGTTAAGCTCCATGTTTCAATTAACAATAATATAATGATCTTGACATGAATATAAATAAAATAACAAAATAATCGGAACATGGATATAATGAAATATGAACCCACAACCATGTAAAAGCAATAGCAAAACTACCCAAGTGATTCAGGGGTAAACAAGGTAATGAGATAAACAAACTAGGGTAACCTATTAGGTCCCATCAAAATTATACCTATGCATTGAATAGTGATAATAAAGAATATTATTGGGTAACAAAAGTGGATCAAGGGCACAACTTGCCTGGCACTTGAGAATCCAGGTACCAACTTGCTTTTCAGATGGCACGTGTCCTCGCGCTAGTCGTAGCAATACAAACAAACATGGTATAGATAAAATTAACATCTCACCAAACATACGAACAAACTGAATAATAATGATCTACGCTTCGCTACGGGATCGCGGGATCGAGAACTACTAAGATCGGAGTGACGGTCACCGAGTTATGATTTTATGTAGTTATTAAGTACCTAGAATAGAGTATTTCATGTGAATAATTTTAAATCAAGTTTCATGGTTAGGTGAAGGTACTAGGTGATAAATAATACTTAAACAAAATTTAATTCCAATGGAATGAATCAATTTGGAATAATGGATTTTAAGTTATGAATTTCTAAAGGTTTTATGTATTTGATAAAAGATTGATTAAGCGATACATTTTAATATGGTTTTCATGTCAAAACAGTGGAACTATTTGATAAACAATAATATTATAAAATTATAGAAACTGAAATGGATTAAAAAGGAGCTAGTATGAATTTTCTAGAGATTAAACACTATTCTGGAATTATTTTTATATTAAAAATCTATTTTCTATTTGTTTTCTCTGGTTTTTTTTAGTTTCTGGACTAGGCCTCAATTTCTGGTAAGTACAGGGGCTCATTTATAAGTTTCCTGAGACTCAGAGTTTTCCAGTGATGGACTGCGGGTTGATTAGCCCAAAAAGCAAGGGTTCTTATGCAAAACTCCCCTGGCCGAAAGGAGTGCGGTTAACGCTGGCCGTGCGATCAAGGGTGGACGCGTGAGATTAGATCCCCGAACCAGTACACATACATGACCACTGGATCTAAAATCGACGGCTCAGTTTTAATGACACGAAGGGGTATGCGCTGGACTAATCGTGGTCGTCCACACAGGATCCAACAATGGATATTGGATCTGACCGAACTATATCATCTACCAAATCCTAGCCGTCCATTACAGAATCTAGGGCCTCTTGGCTTCTTCAACCTCGCGACGTTGTGCACGGCCGTCCGTGCCCAAACTACTTCCCCCACCATGACAGGCAATCCGGCGCTGGCCAAGACCCAACAAGGGAACACCGCCCGTTCGCCGACCCCAAGAACGTTACAACCTTCCACAAGCTTCGCGCCGTCGAACACCCTCAGCCCGCGACGGCCCTTGATTTCCCCCAACTGGTGCGCTAATGGCGTTTTGGGCGAGGTAGTGATACTCTGGCGTACGGCACCGCCGCTGCGCGCTACCTGAGGCCCACGCAGGTGAGGCACGCTAGAAGTGTCGTGCGCCAAGCCCCGCATGAGATCTAGCGTCAAACATAATCGAGGACGTGATTAACTGATGTGAAGGCGCTCACCGATACTGCGACGAAACGTCGACCGCGGCGAGGTCCATCCTCCCAGACAAACTCGCATCATCCCACGGGCCCTGGGAATGATCCGTGTTGACCGGTGAAGCGCCAAAGCCATCCCCTATTGCCCAGTTGGCCACACTGGCGGGAATCCATGGTGGCGGGAAGAGGGCATGGTCTCCCTCCCGTGGCGAGGTCGATTTCCCCCTGGATCTCGTCGATGTTATGCGGTGGTGATTTAAGCCTAGTCTCTAGCCGAAGGAGGATGCGAGCAACGGACTTATAGGGCGACGGGTGAACTCCGAGCTGGTCGCGGTCAGGCACGTGAGATCCCAGCGGAAGCGGCCTTCGGTTACGGGGGTGAGGAAGATCTACAGGGATTCCTTATGTGTGGGACCCGTGTGACAGTGGCGAGAGCACAGAGCATGCGCAGGGTGCGGCTGTCGAGTGGGGCCCTGTTGTCGGCGCAACAGCCTGGGCTGTGCACACAAATGGCAGGATGGGCCAAAAATGGTGTTCCCGCCCCCAAGAAGTTATACACCTGTCTTTTTTTCTTTATTATGTTTTCCTTTTTATTTTTGAGTCTCGTTTTTTTTTATTCAGATTTTGTAATGAATTTTATACTTAGATTTGAATGTATGATTTGGACACTCCATTATGGGATGAGTCTATTTGTTTATAAATTCATTTTGTATTTTATAGTATTTCTCTCTTCTTTTCCATTTTAAATTCCAAATTCACATTTAGGTTTAATCCTAATCTTCAACTCATTATTTTCATCATTATATTTTTATTAGTGTTATTGTTATTATTATTCAATGCACAAACAAAACTCCAAAATGATGCATGATTTTTTTGTGTGTTTTAGTAAAGACTTATTCACTTTTAGTTATGACTAGTCTCATGTGGTGATAAGTAATGGTCACCAAATATTGAGATCAACTCTATTTTCATTGTTTACACATTTGGGTATTACAGCCCTCGAACCCTATAAATTGAGCAAGCCATCGGCTCTGCTATGTAGTCAAGCACCCAACAAACCCACCCTTGCCTCCAATTATCCACTAGAGAGCTCCAATTTGAGATTTCCCCCAAATCGGCCAAGAACACCGCGTGTGTGAGCTCATCACGGTCAGCGCTCCACAAGTCCGATCATGTTATCCTCGCTCTTGTTCTAGCATTCCTATGTGTTCTTGAAGCTCGTCGGCCCAACCAATTGCACTGAACCGGAGTAGATCGACGGGAACACTTTGAATTGTCCCCGGATTGCACGGTCACCGTGGACAGAGTAATTAGGTGTTAGAGTCTTGCAATTGAGTGAGGGGAAATGGTCGTCAGGGGTTGAATTTGGTGTCCAGCAAAGGGAAGAGCTAGTCGTTGCCTAATCTGGCTAGTACGAGCTCGTCGGAGCTCGGCCTGTCATCGTTCACCGACGGGGATTGTGGGTTGAAAAGAATAGAAAGGGGAGGGGTCTTACTGGAGATGTCAGTGAGACAGAGATACAATAGGGAGGAGTCTTTATGAGTTGTTCAAACAGTCAGGGGTCTCTGTGCAAAAACGTCAGCGCGAGCGCGTGAGCGGGCGCGTTCTGCCTGTATTGGGCTGGCTCGGGCTGAATTGAGCCTAGTACTGTTGATGCTTTCCCTTTTTGTTTTTCTACCAGACTTAGGAAATCCATAGACAATTTTAGGAAAATTCTAAAAATATGAGACCAATTTTGTTGGACTACTAAATTTCCAAAGTATTTAATAAAAATGGTTCTAGGATTTTTAGTCCAAACCAAGAATTGTTCAGTATTTAAAAGTGCTAAAACCTATACTCTTGGAATTTTAGAAATTAATTAGTAACCCCAAAAAGCACCAAACTTTTTGGATAAGCTTAAAATGATATTTAGAAACCTTGGGTGAAGTTTGACTTGCTTTGGACATTGTTTGATTCCTAAACCTAAAACCCTAGTCTTCTAGGTAATGTCTGCCCTCTAAGATGAAGAACTGACTCCCAAAACCCTAGTTTCCTAGAGTACCATGAAGGAAAGTTGTATTCAAGATACAACTTGATAAACCTTTTCTATTATTGCATTTTCATAAGAATTACATGAGCATTCATGGTTATATATGGTTATACATAGAGAACGAGGAAGAAGTAGAGGTTGAAGAAGGAAGAGCTACACCACCACCTGAAGACCCACCTGCCGGGAACTGCTTATATTTTGATATTTGTGGAGCAGCGCCTGACTCTCCTACAACTCAAGGCAAGCCCCGGTGCATTTGCCACCTCCTTGCTGTTTTAAACTCTTTATCACTTGACTAATGCATTTGGTGATAGGAGTTGGGTGTTAAACAAATTGCTGCATTTCCTTCCTTGAATCTTTTTACCATTCCTTGATTACCTATTTTCTTAAAAAGGTTTTTCTGATGCTTAGTCTTGCTTTAGAAAAACAAATGCTTTGTTTTTTTAAAAAAGGTAATGCTTCACAATGGATGGGATGTTTTCAAAACAAAACTTGATGGTGAATCCATCATGGCCATGATGGGTTCAACATCGGAAAAGATGTACCTCTGGCAGGTACCAAACTTTGGGTTTGAAATGATAAAGCTGAGACCGGGCGGGTGACTTGCACGAGAAGAAAGTCTCGGTGTAGTGTCTCCGTCTGAGTCGATTAAGGACCGTCTCGATGTAGGCTTGCTGATCGAGGACCTTTTAACTGGTCACATGCCTCATCATGGGTAAGCTTTGCCTCGGGCAGACTAATACCAGAATAGGACAACACGCAATGGGAGTGGAGATATGGCGAGAGTAGCGTGTACCCTCCGTGGCAAGAGGCTGGACGGTGGTGTATCTGCGCTCTCAGTTGGCGTGAACCCGATCTGGTCTTAAGAACCCTGGTGGCGAGTTGACATATGCAAGGGTTAAGTGCTACATATGTCGTGTGATTGGAGATCCCCAGCTAGGTATTAATCGATTTGGATCACCATTACTTCTCGGACATGAAGACTTGGTCACTGCCCTACACGTAGCATTCCAGTGAATGAGAAGGGTTGATAAAAGGATGGCTAGTATAGGCCAAGTGCTTGAACTAGGGTAGGAAGAACTCTAGATTCAGGTAATGACTTAACTTGCTAATAAAACTGGATTTTAAGGATCCACTATTAGTAAGCATTTTTGCAAACAGAGTCTAGATTCTTGACTAAGCCTTACCTTGACTCCCTCAAGCCAGCATATCCTTGAGAGTCTTTTATTTTGATGGGTAAGACTTGTGAAAGTACACTTCGTACTCAGGGTTTTCGAACCCATGTTGTTGTATGTGAGGAAGCAGCAAACTTTTGTTGCTTTTGCTCTAAGGTGGTGCCAAACGAAGAATCTCAAGAGTGAACCCTCGGGAGGATGTTGTCCTCCTTTTAAAAGCATTATACTTTTAAGCGGGAGGGGTTTTTCACTCCCGAGTTTGTAATAATAATACTTCTGCACTCATATACCGTTGGTCTGTAATAATAACACTCTTTCTATGTTTTAATGTAAATTAAGTTATTGTAATGGCTTCCGCTTATTCGCTCCTCCGATGTATTGTAATATCTGTGTGACGTGTGAAACGCTCTTAGGAAAGGTAAAGAATACAGATACCGAACTTGTCGAGTGATCAAGTGCATCTACAAGGTTGTCCGAGGTCCGCTGGACAAGGACAACTGTAGGTGGGCCTAATGACTTGGGAGGTTCTGTCACATAACCGTTTATATATGCTACTTTACTACACTTAATGTTTGTAGGTTTGTATTGTGCACTTAAATGTAGGAGTTGCTTGAAACCCTAGTTGCATGAACTCAGGATTCCTTTTTGAGATGGATACTAGTATGCTAGGTCGAGTAGCTGCTTTTCTAATTAGGGATCTTGGTAGAAGTTGAGTGATTTTTCTAGCACTCGTGCGTGGTCAGGAAATTGATTGTACTCATCTTGATAACGGGATCTATGATGGTCTATGGACTTGGATCCAGGGTGGATGCCTTGTCTATGAGATAGAAATGGAATTAAGGATTAATGTGTGGATATCTGAGTCAAGCATTTGAAAGTACTAAACACATACCAGGAAATATGGTAACCGGTAAGCCTAGTACCTGAGTGAAGCCGGGCACGGACTTTATCCCTCACTTGTCTTGAGACTGTGTCTCCCATGCTAGCTATGGTGGGTATAAGTGCAATCACTGCACGGCGGCAGCCGGGGTCAGTGGAGCATTGTATGCCAAGGTGGTGAGCCCTGGCCACGAACGGGGAATCGATGGGGACGGTTGACGTGTGTGGGGACGGAGTGCTCCTACATGTCGTGTGTTTAGGTTTACCTTGCAAGGTTAAAACTCGATTCGAATCGTCCGCTTCTCGCAACTAAGGAGACTGCTTGACCTCTTGTACTGCATCGAGTAAAAAGTGAAACGAGGTTTTACTTGAGATAACATGATTGATTGTACTAAGTGATTGCTACCATGTATGCTTATAAATGAGAAAACATAGTTTAACTAAATATGCTAGAACTGGGAAAAAGCTAAAAGCTATTTTTAGACTCAGCTAGTGCTTTTAGTAAACCAAACCCCTCAGCCAAACAGCTGCATGGTCTTGAGGTAGAGGATTAGACTCCTCACACCGGGTAAGTCTAGTTGAGTATTAGTATACTCAGCCTTGCTTGTGGCATGTTTTTTTAGGTACGCTACAGGATATGGTTGATGGTGTGACTTGGCCTTCCACCCTGCCACCGGGTTGGACGGTCGAGTGGGATGCTGCCTCGACAGGAGAGGACCAGGAGGAGTAGTGGGCTAGGCCTTGCCCTATTACTCAATGTCGACATTATCGATTATCCACTGCATTTAATTCCAAACTTGTTATCTTTTGTCAAAACTCTGATTTATGTAATAACTTCAGTGCCTTAATTTGTGGTTTCATGTTTATTGTATTCTCTCTGTGCCTGACCTTCGCGTGAGCTAGTGGTATTTGATCCTTGGTAAGTGGCTTTATTAGACTAGATCTGAGGGACTGACGGGTTATTCTGATTTAAGTGTGTTGCTGCCTCTAAGGCGTGACTTAGGCACTTAAGCTGAAATAATTTGGGCAGTTCCGCCATAGCTGGTATCGGAGCGAATACCATTATAGAGAAGTCAATAAGTCATGAATGCCAACTTTTCGAAAATAAAAATTTGCTTAGAAACCACTGTTGGATCGTCAGGACTAGAACACTAGAACTAGGAGGAAAGGCCTTAAGAGTAGGGGGAAATAGGTGGCTAAATAAGTAGGCCATATAGGCCAGTCTTAGAATAGTAGGGATGCCCTAGAAGCACCCCTATGATCGGTGAGGAGACGTTCCTTCCAACATGCATGCATCATAAAATATGAAGAAATTGGAAACTAAGGAAAAATGCATCTAATTATGGACTTAACAGGCATTGTTAATAATGAATAATGAAATGGGTTGGAGTAGGCAAATCTAATTTAACCCACCTCCTTTTAACAACCCAGGCACACATTTTTCCTAACCACTACCATAACACTTACATCTAATCCTCTTTCACAGATGACTTCACCCACCCCCGTCAATGGAGGAGACACTTGCTTTAGTTTTGACTACCTTTCCCACGAGGGTTTTCCCTCCATCTTATGGGAGGTGCTCTGCTCCGCTGGTTACCCTACACCCCCTCTGTACATGGTGTAGTTGTACGAGGAGCATCGGGTGCCACGTTGCCAGGTTTGGCTGACTCCGGAGGCACACCCTCTGGTGCATGGATGGCATTCCCTTAACTCCGAGGCCCTCGGGTTCAGGGCGGACGACACCACTGAGGCTGCAACACTAAAAGCCCTGACAACCTGCTGCGGATACCATCCCCTGGAGATGGTGATGCACCCACTGGGACTCTTCCCCGCCGAGAAGAGGGATGACCCCATGTGGTGCAACAGAGTAAGCCACGTGAAAGACGTGTGGGTGCATCAACAATTTCTTTCATTCTTACATTGCCACTTTCTGGAAGTACTCCTCTTGTAAGACCAGATAATAAAGTGCAATATATAGGAGGTTGGGAATCAACAAAGGTTGATTCTGTAATTATGCATGCATCATGTTTAAAAACTATACTAATAAATTTCCCCCTTATGGAGATATGCCGCGTATGAGGAAAATCGCACGCAAGTCCACTGGACCTATTGGCGTGCCTCGTCATCAGTTGGCTCCAAGACATGAAGGGAGCAGCAGCAGCAACAACAACGATCCAATCGGAGACTTGGAAGCCCAAGTGGTACAGCTTCAGACGAAGCTATGTCACCGAAATAGGGTGTGGGCAGAGGACAGTCAGCGTATTAATGAGATGGCAGCTGACGTCAGACGCTTGCAAGACGAGCTTTCTGAATGAGATTTGGCGGTCGATTGGGCCGTCAACTCATGTTCGATTGCTTGGGACCGGGAAGCCAAAGCTCATGCTCGCGTGACCGAGCTTAGTGCGTCCCTCGACAACTTGCAGGTGTACTGCAATACTTTACATGAGGAAGTGCATGTACTGTATTCGCGACTGCACCCGGACGTGCCTGCCGACCCTGTTGTAATGGGAGTCAGTCCATCAGGGACAGCAGGTGAAGGAACTGATGGGGAGCTGGACCTTTTTAGGCCTCCTCCTTCCATGAACCTGGCTGACGATCGGTCTCCCACCGCAGGAAATGAAGAAAACAAGGACAACGAAGACTAGACTAGTATAGTTTAGGAACTATACCTATGTAAAATAAGTAATGAAGTCATGTTGTACACTTGAGTCTGTATCATTACGTTTTGGTAATGTGAAATGATGGTGTGTATCGGCATGGTATATTTTTTCCAAATGTTTCTTTGCCTCAGATGCCATCAAGGACTCATGCGCATGACGGTGCGGGTACTTCCCGTGGTCGGGAAGATACTCCTAATCCGCAACCTGTACCACCAACACTGGCCGACGCTATCGCTGCCTTAGTCAATGCAACTATCAATAATACACGCTTCTTATGTGAGATGGCGGGAAATCAATTCCAGTAGTTTGGCGGAAGAGCTCCTCCACAGGGACCGCGTGAAACCCCTCATATCTGGACTTCTCTGAAACGTGTCCCCCACTCTTTGTTAAAGCTGAAGACCCTCTTGAAGCTGATGAGTGGATCAGGGTAATGGAGCAGAAGTTCGGATTAATCCGTTGCACAGAAACATAGAAGCCGTTGTTCGCTGCCCAACAACTGAGAGGCCCTGCCAGTACCTGGTTGGGAAATTTTGTGGCAATTCAACCAATCGGACATCAGGTCACTTGGGATGAATTTAAATTGGCATTCCGTGAACACTATATTACAGAAGGAGTGCTTCACATGAAACAAGAGGAATTTATTCGACTAAAACAAGGAGGGGATACTGTGATGTAGTATCTCAACAAGTTTAATCATTTATCCCAATATGCGATTGATCAAGTAAACACTGGCCTGAAGAAAAAGAATTGCTTCATGAGAGGACTCAACGACCGGCTCCAAAGGAAAATGGCCACCTGCCTAGATCTTACTTACAGCAGTGCTGTCAGCACGGCGCTTGCAGTAGAAGCCAAGAATACAGGCCAAGGAAAATCAAAGGGGTTTGGAGGTGACAGGTGTAATCAGGGACCTGAGAAGTGAACCAGGTTAGTAATCCGACCATTTAATCAGAATCGTGCTTTGCCTCGTCCACCCTCCTATCCGTTCAAACAGCCTATTTTCATTCGTCCTACCACTGCCCCCACTTCTACAAATCAGCCGAGTGCCCCTGGTGCTCGTTTCCCCGCCCTCCCTAGTTCTTCAACTGGCTGCTTTAACTGTGGAAAGTCTGGTCATTTTATCAAAGACTGTCCATATCCAAAGCAGAATAAGTTCAACAATCAGCAGAACTCTGGGAGCTCAAATCAAGGCAAAGGGAACATGGCTAATAATTCAGCGGGCAAAAATGTCAAGAAGACTGGGCAAATTTATTATACTCAAGTGGCCACTACACTGGAAGGAGAGCCGGTAATGATGGGTACGTTCCTTGTGGCCAATCACCCAGTAGTCATTCTCTTTGATTCTGGTGCTTCGCACACATTCATAAGCAAGAAATTCATGAAAAAACATTGCATTCCTTGCACTGAATCAAGGGAAGGGTTTGTTATTCATTCGTCCGGGGGACAAATATTTACTAACGAAGTAGCCTTCCATGTTCCAGTAACATTGGCTGAACGGGATTTTCCCACCAACATGATTGTTTTGAAAGGCCAAGATATAGATGTAATTCTGGGCATGAATTGGTTAGCCCAGCAAAAAACTATCCTCAACGCTGACTCAAGGACTATCAAGTTGAGCCATCACTACTACATATATGACTAATTGAGATGCACAATTTAAGACAGATATAAGTATATTTTATAGAAGTGTCTTATATCATACGGTGTTGAGCAAGATAAGACATTTTTTTTGAAAATCCGTCTCAAATAGAAAAGTTTTTTGAGACAATTATGTCATAACAAATGTCTTATATTGATTTAATACATATTTTTATTGTAAACCGTCTCAAATAAGGATAGTATTTGAGTCATCACTACTTTAACAACTGGCTAAGATGGCAGTGAGTATTCTAGACACGTCTATGTCTCAAACCATCTCAAATAAGGATATTATTAGAGTCGTCTAGACTATAAAAACCGTCGTAGATATGAGTGAGTATACTGGACACTTGTAAATATGAAACCGTCTTCACATGATAGTTCTAGCAAGACATATGACAAACATAATAAATAATGAATTTATTTTAAATTGATGATATATATTAAATAGAATGTCAAACTTCTCTCTGTCTCTTGCTATAATGGTCAAATGGACTATTCAAACTGCCTTAGATGTTAGTGAGTATACTAGAAACTTGTAAACATAATACCGTTTTCTTATGATATTTCTGATAAGATATATTGTGAAAAAAACGTAGTAAATAGTAAATTTTGCTTAAAGTGACTCCAAATAAAACTATACGTTTAAAATATGGATATTTTTTATTTTCTCATTAACAATATATTCATATTTATAATATCGTCTATTTGTACGGTATAAGCAACCTAATAAGAAGTGGTTAATGTCATGGATATTTCTCTTTCTACGCGTTTTACACATATATACAATATTTCTTAATGATATATCAAAACCGGCCTTGTATCGTAGTGGTTAAAGACTTAGACTGCTCTTGGTAAGATCTTGAGTTCGATTCTTCGAATCGCCTTCAATTTGTTGAGTTTTTTTGCAGGTGCCATCCGAGCGCGTGGAGTCCGTCCGTCGAGCGTGGAGTCCGTCGCTGCGTGGCCGTCGAGCGGAGTCCGTCGCTGCGTTGCTGCGTTGGCAGCGTGGAGTCCGTCCTGCGTGGCCGTCGAGCGGAGTCCGTTGCTGCGTTGGCAGCGTGGAGTCCGTCTGCGGAACATCCAGCGTGGAGTCCGTCCTGCGTAGTAACATTACTATAAATACATGTATAAGTTTCCTTTGATAAACTCATCCTACAACTATTTGACTCATCGTCGAAATTTGAGTTTTTCCCCAGCTCTATTGAGTATTTTCTTCTCATTCATTCATCTTTCAAGGTAACTTAGGTACAATTAAAATATTTCATGTAGTCCTACTAGTTTATTAAATATGTGATATTTTTACATTAAATATATGTTTTAATTCCTTCAAATTATGTTAGGATCGTATGAATTTTGCCTGCATAGTAACATTAATATTTTTAATTATGACAAATGTTTTAATTATTTAATTAATTGTTTATTTGTTAGTTATTAAAATACTTTTATAACAGATGAAAATATAACAAATTACCTAGTTTTTTTCCCTATATCATCTCATGTTGTTTGCGTCTAGTTTATGAGGCAATGTAATATGAAACTTTAATTATTTTTTCAGATATGGACAGAGAGCAATGGATGTATGGAATTGATCGGTCTGATATCAATTATTTCCGTCATGTGAAAGGGTTCCTAAAGGTGGTTGAAAAACATCGATTAGATAATAAGGCAATAGCTATCTTATGTCCTTGTGTGGACTGTAGAAACTTTGATCCAATTATCGACTCACGTGTAATCCTCGGACACTTGATAATGCGTGGTTTTACATCTAGGTGCACATGCTGGACAAATCATGGCGAGTGTTCTATTGGTGATAACAATGGAAACACTGAGGGTCCTTTAGATACTAATGGCGGTCCTATGGATACTAATGAGGCGAATGAGAAGAAAAAGATTCCTGCAAAGGTTTTCTGGTACTTCCCTGTGATGCCTCGATTAGAAAGACATTTTGCTAATCCAGCAAGTGCAAAACTTTTGCGTTGGCATGCTGACGAACGTAAGAAGGATGGAAAGTTGAGGCACCCTGCAGATGCTTCACAATGGACAGAAATTGATAGTAAGTATAAAATATTTGCAAAAGAATCACGGAATATCCGATTCGCTCTCAGCACCGATGGTATGAATCCATTTGGCAATATGACCACTACCCATAGCACATGGCCAGTATTATTAAGCATATATAACCTACCACCTTGGTTATGTATTAAACAGAAGTACATCATGTTGTCAGTATTGATCCCTGGACCAAAACAGCGGGGCAATGATATTGATGTGTATCTTGAGCCATTGGTACAAGACCTATTGAAGCTATGGGAAACTGGTGTTGAAGTTTGGGATGCTTGTAAGAAAGAATATTTTAACTTGAGGGCCTTGCTTTTTTGTACCATCCATGACTATAAAGGCCTTGGAAACATTGCAGGATTATCCACTCAGGGTTACAAAGCGTGCTATATTTGTCAAGAGAATACAAATAGTCGTTATCTAAAAAACAGTAGAAAAATTGTATACCTGGGACATCGCAGGTGGACACGCAGAAATCATCCATACCGAAAGAATGTTGATGCATTTGATGGTAGTATTGAAAATGAAAAGGCTCCATCACGCAGGTCTGGACATGTGGTTTATGATAGTGTGAAGGACATTGAAAATAAGTTCGGGAAACACAATTTAGCATTGTCTGGAATTTGGAAGAAAAAATCCATATTTTGGAGGTTACCTTATTGGCGCGATCTAAGTGTGTGTCACTGTCTTGATCTTATGCATATTGAGAAGAATGTGTGTGAAGCTTTGATTGGTACAATTTTTAACATAAAAGGGAAAACTAAGGACAACACCAACGGCCAGTGTGACCTTGATGAGCTGAACATTGAAAACCCCCAGGAATGGTATACTCTGACCAAGGAGGAAAAAATTAAAGTTTTTAATCTGTTACATGATGTCAAAGTTCCATCTGCTTATTCAGCAAATATTAGAAGGCTCGTGTCAAAGAAAGACCTAAAACTGTCAGGTATGAAAACTCATGACTGCCATGTTTTAATGACACAGATCCTCCCCGTGGTCCTCCGTGGGTCTTTCAAGAATATCAAAATACAAGATACTGTCATTAGATTATGCTATTTCTTTAATGAAATAAATTCAAAGGTGCTAGATATTGAAGCCCTTGACAACTTACAAAGGGAATTGGTTCAAACTTTATGCCAACTTGAGATGTACTTCCCACCTTCATTCTTCGACATCATGGTACATTTGACTGTGCATCTAGTTGAAGAGGCTAAGATTTGTGGGTCGCATTTCTTACATTACATGTATCCGATCGAAAGGTTCATGGGAATCTTGAAACGCTTTGTTCGGAATAAGGCACGCCCGGAGGGTTCTATTGCAGAAAGTTATGTAATTGAGAGTGTCATCGATTTCTGTGTGGACTACATGGATGAGGTGGCACCGATTGGCCTTCCACTGTCACGCCATGAGGGAAGACTTAAAGGGCAAGGGGGACTTGGATTGAGCACAGAGATACCAGATCAAGAATTGCTCCATAAAGCTCATTTCTTGATCCTTCAATCTGCTGAAGATGTTTCAAAGTACATTGACAAACACAAGAAACGGTTGAGAAAGAAAAACCCAGAAATGGTGGACGAAGACATTGTGAGGCTCCATAACAAAGAGTTTTGTGATTGGTTTCAAAAGCGGTGTGAAAACAAGGTACCAAAGAATGACACTGTGAGACGATTGGCACAGGGACCCTCGTCCAGCGTAGCGACATGGCAGAGTTACGACATTAATGGATACACTTTCTACACAGTACAACAAGATGGTAAAAGCACCCGACAAAATAGTGGAGTTTGCAACGACGCGATAACTGAGGTGTTTGATCGCAATAAAAAATCGTCATATCTAAGGAAGGACACATATTATGGACAATTACAACACATATGGGAGTTGGACTACACACTTTTCAAGCAAGTTGTTTTTCTTTGTAAGTGGTTCAACCCTAAAGGTGTTGTCGTTGACCCAAAATATGGGGTTACCACTATAGATTTTAGACGAGAAGCTTACAAGGATGATCCATTTATTCTTGCAAAGCATGCAAATCAAGTTTTCTATATCGATGATCTTGCAAACAGGCATCATCGAGTGGTGCTCAGGGGGAAAAGAAGAATTGTTGGTGTTGAAAATGTAAATGACGAAGAAGATTATGACCTCTTTAGTAATATGAGTAGTTTAGATAATATGGCCATAGAAATGGAATGAGTTTAGACTTAATGTAAATTATTATTGTAATTTCTATCTATATATGCATATTCTAATAAACAAAAAAATGTGACTCCACCTATCCTCAATTTCCAATTCTCACATTTTGGGTTTGGTTTGGTCCTGCTCTACCACCACGAAAAAGGCTTTCCTTCCTTCCCTCATCTTGCTTGCATTCCACTGGCCTGGTTGGTTCCTTTCCCTTGGCAAGTTGAGGTTGGAAGTTAGCTGAGTTGTTAGCGGTTAGCGCGCTCGTCGGTGTGTTCGTTGCTAATCCAAAAAAAAGAAAAAAGAAATTATTAATAAACCCAGACGCACCTAGGCCCGCGTCCTCCCTCGTCCTGCGCCCGCGTCCTTCCTCCCCTCGTCCGGCGCCATCGTCCTCCCCTCGTCCCGCGCCCGTGTTCCGCCACTGCGAGCTCCAGGTCCCGCGCCCGCGCGCGTACCGCCGCCCCTGCGTCCCTCCCCGAGTCCCACGCCCACGCGCATACCGCCGCCCCTGCGTCCCTCCCAGAGTCCCGCGCCCGCGCGCTTACCGCCGCCCCTGCGTCCCTCCCCGATTCCCTCGCCCGCGAGGCGTACCGCCGGTGCGAGATCCAGGCGGCCCACAACCTCCCCTTGTCCCGTGCCCGCGTGCCGCCGCTGCGAGCTCCAGGCGCCCCTGCGTCCCTGCCATCTCCTACGTCCGACGCCCATTGCCGAGGCTGAGAGACAAGATCCGTCGTCTTCAGTGCCCCCAGCGCGGCGCCCAGAACTCCCAGGCAAGATCCCTGTAGGATTAGCTATCTGCTATCTGCTATCTGCTAATGTATTTCCAATTTTTAGAATTGGGTTCAAATGTAACATGTCTCTTGCACATTTGCTAAGGTAGAAATGGATACACTTTAGATGGCTTCCCCATGGTGTTTTCTTTGAGCGTGCATAGAGTTTTGCTTCGGTTGACATAGTATTCTTTGATGAATTTTGCTTCAGTTTACATAGTGTTGGGGCCATGCTTCGTTGCGCCGAAGGTCTTACACAAAGAAGCAGCTTCAGCTGAAGTTGTTCCCAGGAGATGGCCGAAGGTTCCTTTTCATGGAGCTTCGGCATTACAAACCGACATAGAGATAGAATGACCTCCTTATCCATAGAGGTCTGTCAATGTTGTAAACTTTTGTAAGGGGCATAATTGTAATTCGTCACAGGCTGTGACCTGTGCCTATAAATAGATGAACAGTACCCCTGTACTGTTCACGCGAACCTGTCATTTGCTTTCGCATCACACCTGTACTTTCGCTTTTCTCAGGACCGAAGGTACATTTGTAATTTGAAGTTATTTATATTTGTTTATGATAATAAAAGTGGAGATGATTCTACGATAATATTTAAATGTTTATTTCATACCTCATGATTTGTATGAATACTTCGTCCCTTGTTATTATGCTTACGAAGGTATGTCCTTCGTAACCTTCGTCCGAAATTCTTTATATCCTGAAGGGATATAATGTTTTGGAGGACGAAGGACTTTAACACTTAACATTTTCTATGTTGCCTTGTTCTTAATTCTTAGCATTTGAGAACAAGTCCCCAACATTGGCGCCCACCTCCGGTGAACTCACTTCCACTTTTCTGAGCTGATGGCTTCGTTCAACAAGCAAGCTGGAGCTGCTTCGGCTTCGAAGCTGGTGCTCCCGATAACAGGCGGTTCTTGCTCAGAGCCGGCTAACAAGAAGCAGAAGAAGGAGGCTCAGAGAAGGGTGCAGCATGTTGGAGTGCAGGGACCCTTCATCAAGTCAAAATGGTCCCACATTCCAATTACTTTCTCTCAGGAAGACCTTCAGCTTAAGGATTATCCTCACAATGATGCCATGGTTATCTCTTGCGTGATCAAAGGATTTCTGGTT
The DNA here is from genome assembly GCA_029449295.1 of Zea luxurians. Lineage (NCBI taxonomy): Eukaryota > Viridiplantae > Streptophyta > Magnoliopsida > Poales > Poaceae > Zea > Zea luxurians. The sequence goes on along the minus strand of JAOPSE010001430.1, from coordinate 97,181 downwards.
CACAATGTCTTAGTTGATACAGGCAGTGCAGCTGATATTATATTTGCTAAAGCCTTCAGACAAATGCAAGAGCCCGAAGACAAGATTCATGATGCTACGCACCCTCTTTGTGGCTTCGGAGGGCGGCAGATTGTAGCACTTGGGAAGATTACCATGCCGGTAACCTTCGGATTTGTTAACAACACAAGGACTGAGCAAATTGTGTTTGATATTGTTGACATGGAGTATCCTTACAATGCTATCATTGGTCGCGGTACTCTTAATGCCTTCGAGGCAATTCTTCACCCAGCTTATCTCTGCATGAAGATACCTTCGGACCAAGGGCCTATTGCTATTCATGGAAGCCAGGAAGCTGCTAGAAGGGCCGAAGGAAGCTGGACTGACTCCAAAGCAATCCATAACATAGATGGAGCTGAAGCTTGTGAACAGTACAAATTCAGAAGGGAGAAAGCAGCTTCGGCAGATCAGCCGAAGCCCATGCTATTGTGTGAGGACATAGCAGAGCAGAAGGTGCTGTTGGGCTCGCAATTATCTGAAGACCAGGAGAAAACCTTGATAAGGTTTTTATTCAACAATAAAGATGTTTTTGCATGGTCAGCTAATGATCTCTGTGGAGTAAATCGGGATGTTATTGAACATTTGCTCAATGTTGACCCATCCTTCAGACCCCGAAAGCAGAGGCTTCGGAAGATGTCGGATGACAAGGCCGAAGGGGCTCGCAATGAAGTAAAAAGACTCCTCAGTGCAGGAGTTATCAGAGAAGTAAAGTATCCAGAGTGGCTAGCTAACACTGTTATGGTGAAGAAGGCCAATGGCAAGTGGAGAATGTGTATTGATTTCACAGATCTCAACAAGGCTTGTCCGAAGGATGAATTCCCGCTGCCAAGGATAGACTCTTTAGTCGATGCAGCAGCTTCTTCAGAGCTCATGAGTCTCCTGGACTGTTACTCAGGCTATCATCAAATCTGGATGAAGAAGGAAGATGAGCCGAAGACTAGCTTCATAACCCCAAGTGGCACATATTGCTACCTTCGGATGCCTGAGGGGCTCAAAAATGCTGGAGGAAGTTTCAGCAGAATGACAGCGAAGGTTCTCCAGTCTCAGATAGGCAGAAATGTGTTGACTTATGTCGATGACATCATTGTAAAGAGCACGAAGCAAGAAAATCATATTGCTGATCTGCAGGAGACCTTCGCTAGTTTCAGACAAGCTGGTCTGAAGCTGAATCCAGAAAAATGTGTCTTCGGAGTATAGAAGGGCAAATTTCTTGGATGCCTGGTTTCAACAAAGGGAATCGAAGCTAATCCAAATAAGATCGAAGCTATACTTCGAATGGAGCCACCAACCACAAGAAAAGGGGCCCAAAGATTGACAGGAAGGCTGGCATCTCTCAACAGATTTATATCCAGATCAGCAGAAAGAAATTTACCATTTTTCGAGGTGCTGAAGTCAGCTGAAGTCTTTCAATGGGGCCCAAGTCAACAAAAAGCCTTCGAAGAGCTGAAGCAATACTTGATAGATCTAACAACATTAACTCCACCAATGCCAGGGGCTCCTCTATTGTTATATGTGGCAGCTTCGCACTCAGCGGTAAGTGCGGCACTTGTCCAGGAGAAGTTTGATGGCCAAATCAAGAAGCAGGTCCCAGTATATTTTGTATCTGAAGTCCTTAGTATATCAAAGAAAAATTATACAGAGCTGGAGAAGGTATTGTATGCCGTTTTAATGGCATCCAGGAAGCTTCGGCATTATTTCCAGGCATACAATATCATTGTTCCTTCTTCGCAGCCGTTGAAGGATATCATGAGAAATAGAGAAGCTACTGGACGGATTGGAAAATGGGCTGCAGAGCTCAATGAATTTTACATTGATTATGTGCATAGATCCTCGATCCAGTCTCAAGCATTGGCAGATTTCATTGCCGACTGGACGCCAGGGGCTCAGGATGAAGAAGCAAATAAAGATGCCGAAGTGTGGACAGTGTTTTGTGATGGCTCTTGGGGAACCTTCGGAGCAGGTGCAGCTGCTGTGTTGGTCTCACCATCCAAGGTTAAAACTTGTTATGCAGCAAGACTTGACTTCAGTTGTACAAACAATATTACTGAGTACGAAGCACTGCTCCTGGGCCTTCGGAAATTAAAGGCAATGGGAATCAGAAGGGCGATTCTTAAAACTGATTCCCAGGTCGTTTCGGGTCATATTGACAAAAGTTGCAAGGCTAAAGATCCGAAGCTTGAAAAATATTTAGACACGGTCCGAAGGATCGAAGCCTCCTTCGAAGGTTTTTCTGTCAAGAATATCCCTCGAGGACAAAATGAGCATGCTGATTTGCTAGCCAAGTCTGCAGCACAGGGGCTGCCGTTACCTTCGGATGTGTTCTTCGAAACAATAAAGGCACCATCAGTGGAGCTCCTTGAAAGAGCAGTCCTCAACATATCTCCTGTTTACAGTGAAGATTGGAGAACTGAAATAATCTCTTACCTTCAGGGTAACTTCCTTTCAGATGACGAAGCTTACAATAAAAGAATAGAGGCAAGGGCTCGTCCGTATGTCATGATAGAAGGGGAATTATACAATCATGGAGTTTGCGCCCCCCTGCTCAAGTGCTTGTCTAGAACCGAAGGTATAGAGTTAATGAAAGAAATACATGCAGGCCTATGTGGATCCCACATCGGATCTAGGCCGTTACTTGGAAAAATTTTCCATCAAGGGTTTTATTGGCCGAAGGCAGCTTCGGATGCAGCGGAGTTAGTTCAAAAGTGCGAAGGTTGTCAGAAATGTGCAAGAGATCAAAAGCAACCTTCGTCTTTGACACAGCTGATACAACCTATCTGGCCATTGCAGAGGTGGGGCCTTGACTTATTGGGTCCATTACCACCGGCCCAAGGGAATTTAAAATATGTTATAGTGGCTGTGGAGTATTTTTCCAAGTGGATTGAGGCGAAGCCATTAGCCACAATAACTTCGGCCACTGTCCAAAAGTTTTTCTGGCAGAACATTGTCTGTCGCTTCGGAGTACCGAAGGCCATCACTGTAGATAATGGAACGCAGTTTGACTCCGAAGCCTTCAGAAATTTCTGTGATCAAATTGGAACAAAGATCCATTTTGCGTCAGTCAGGCATCCGGAGTCAAATGGGCTCGTTGAAAGGGCCAACGGCATTATAATGACAGGAATAATGAAGTTAATCTTCAATCAACCCAGGGGAAAGTGGCCAGATCAGTTGACCAAAGTGGTGTGGAGCCACAATACAACAACATCAAGGTCTACAGGCTTTACTCCATTCAAATTATTATTCGGTGACGAAGCAATAACTCCAGAAGAAGCAAAAGCTGGATCAATAAGAGTAGTAGCTTCGGCAGAATCAGGTCCCGAAGATGCTTGCCTTGTGGAAAAAGATGCCTTAGAAGGGATCAGGCTTCAGGCCGTGGAGAATATCAATAAATATCAAGCTGAGACAGCCAAGTGGCGAGACAGAAAGGTCCGGTTAAAAAATATTGAGCCGGGACACTTGGTGCTTCGGAGAGTAGCCAACCCAGATACGGTAGGCAAGCTACAGTTGAAATGGGAAGGCCCTTTCTTAGTAGCATCTTCGTCAAGGCCTGGTTCGTACAGATTGAAGGACATGGATGGCAACGAAATTCCAAGATCTTGGAATGCGGACGAGCTTCGGCGATATTATGTATAACTTGATGTAACTTTTTATGTTTTTTCTTTTCTTTTTCATGGCACCCTTTTCCTTTCTAAAGGGGGAGAAAGGTTTTTAATGGGGCCATCATATGTAATTTCCTTTTTAGTTTTATAAGAGCAAAATCCCCCAAAGAATGTAAATGTAAAAGCTGAGAACGCACCATCGAGTGCCGAAACTGAAAAAAAAGAGAAGAAGCTCCAAAGACGTCCCTAAGGGGATGCAGAGCTCTGATTCCGCCGAAAGTAAAAGGCGAAGAAGCTCCAAAGACGTCCCTAAGGGGATGCAGAGCTTACAGTGAAAAGTCAACGCTGATACCGCCTAAGTAAAAGGCGAAAAAGCTCCAAAGTCGTTCCTAAGGGAATGCAGAGCTGATGTGTGGTTGTTTCTAAGGAAATAATGGCTGAGAGTGTGGCTTCGGACATATGTTTTGGGCATTCATTCGCACATTACATTGCATCATAGCATTTGCATTCATAAGCATTCATTCATAGCATTTGTGTTCCTAAGTGGTTGCTTCAGCAAAAAGAAGAAGTGGTCTTTTATGCTTCGTTATGTACAAAAAAAGAAAAGCTTCGGCAAAAAGAAGAAGTGGTTTTTTATGCTTCGTTATGTAAAAAAAAAGAAAAGCTTCGGCAAAAAGAAGAAGTGGTTTTTTATGCTTCGTTATGTAAAAAAAAGAAAAGCTTCGGCAAAAAGAAGAAGTGGTTTTTTATGCTTCGTTATGTAAAAAAAAAAGAAAAGCTTCGGCAAAAAGAAGAAGTGGCCTTTTATGCTTCGTTGTGTACGAAAAGAAGGGAAGGTGTTTTTCGCCTTCGGCTTAAAATACTAATTTCGTCCACATCAAAGCGCCTCAGTAGAAGGGTAAGAATATATTACAAGGTATGTACAAAGTTCCTTGAGAACAGTTTAATTGTATTTACAAAAGTTGTTACAAAAGTATCCTGAGTTTTTCCTATAGTATACTCCTACTGATCTTCACTAAGCTTCAGCTTCGGCGACAGCTTCGGCGACATATTTTAAGCATCATCTTCACCTTCGTCATCCTACATGAATCAAGGTATCGTGAGTAAGAATCAAGTGTGAAGGAGAAGGTAAGTACAAAGTATGATTTCTTACTGGATCAAGATGACTTCGAGCTTCGTCTCCAGCCTTCTCTCGCCCGCCTTTTGTCCATATCATTTTTATAAATCTATTTGAGATGCTTCGGGCGAGGTCAGGAATATCATCCAGAATTGATGGAGACAGGGTGAAGTTGGGCCTGTTGACGACTTTTCCATGCTCGCAGCCGGCTTTCAGGAACGCAGCAGCGGTACCCCGAGAAGCTACCCAGGCACAGAAGTCACCGTGCCCGGCTATAACTTCGTCAAGTTCTTCAATTTCAGCTTCAATATGATCGAAGGCTTTTGGTAAATTTTCCGCTGAAGGGTTAAACTTCCCGCTGCTGGCTCCAACAGAGTAAAAGATCTTTTTTAATCGTTCAATACAATTACTGCTAAATTTCAAGCACTTGTCTTGAAGGCTTGTTAATGATTTCTTCAAGTCTGAGTTGGTCTGGACTTCGGCTTCAAGTTTCGAGTTGAGCTCTAGCTTCTCCTGTTCAAATTGTTTTGATTGGCAGATAAGCTTCGAATTCAATTCTGATACTTTAGCTTCAGTCTCTGCCAGCAAGCCTTCAGTTGATTGGAGTTCAAAATCTTTCTTTTCAATAATGGCTGATTGCTCTTTTATCTTGTTCTCTAGATTTTCAATTATAGCTTCATGTTTCTTATCTTCTAGATCTTGTTGCATCTTCAGAGCTTTGCTCAGTAGCATGCTCTGCACAGAAACAACTTTCGTTAGTAACATTTTCATTATTAAAAGCAATAAAAGCCAGAGAAAAGGTTGTTTACCTTGAAATTGGAATAAAATAAGCTGCCGACGATATGTTGTCGTCGGTAGCGGCTGATATCTGCTTCTAGCTTCGGAAAACCGATACTCTTTGATAGAGTACCGATGACCTTAGCCCCAGCCTGATCACGAATGCAGCCCAATTTTTCATCATCAATGCCTCCAAATAGAAGAGCTCCTGGCTTGTATCCGCAAGATTTGGCATATTCCTTGAGCTCTTCTATTTCGGCCTTCGATAGTTTTTGCCCAACTAAGTTTTGAAATGTGTAGGCTTCGTCGTCCGAAGTGTCTTCGGCTATTTCTTTCCCCTTCCCAGGCACTGTGGCCATGGTTTCTTCGGCAGCGGTGGCAGCTTCTTCTGCAGCCATGTCTTGCAAAATTTTGTTGATGTCCTCAATGGTAGTTTCTAAGTTCACATCTTCGGCTGTAGCGGCTTTGGTAGCCGCAACCTCCGAAGGTGCGACTTCGACGTTTGTTGTGTCCTCAGCAGCTGCCGTTTTCTGAATTGACGCCCTCGGCGGCGTCTTATCGATAACTTCGGTCACTGCAATAATTCTTTGCCGCTTTGGTTTGGTTATCTTCGTTTGTTCCGGCTCTTCTACCTTTCGAAAAAGCTTCATCAGTTGAGGCCCTAATGGACTTAGCTTCGTGGGCACGGGTTCAGTCATTACCTTTAAAATTTCCTCCACGTCGCTGGTAGAAGGTGGCGCGGGGGACCCCTCTTCATCGGATAATTTTCGTTTTGGAGTTGATATTTTCCTCTTCTTGGGAATTTTCTTCTCTTTTGCTGGTTTCTCTTCATCCTTGTTCAAAGCTTCGGCCACTCTTTTTCTTTTTTGGCCCTCAGCACCCTTGTTCAGCCGTTCATAGTCAGGGTACTCGAAGCCCAGGGCATCAAGCACTCGGTTCAGCCTTCGCTTCGGACGGGTGCCGAAGGCTGCTGTCATCAGTTGATCTTCTTTTTTCGAATAATTTCCAAGAATTTCATTACACATCACCTCAACTGTGTCCAGCCACTCCTGGCAGGGCTTCTTAAAGTATTTCTTGAATTTGAAGTGATAAGGAAGCCGGACAAGTTCCCCCTCCTTCTTCTCCCCCTTTAACTTTGGCATTTCCCATTCTTTCAGAGTAGGGAAGACTCTGAATGCCAAGAATTCTTGAACCAGATCCCTGGTACTGATATGCTCTGCAATAATTCTGAATTCATCCATTGCCTGTTGTGTTTGACCCTCTGGTGTCATGTTGCAACGGGGTCGGGTTTCTCCGAAGATCAGCTCGAGTGGACTTTGCACAAGCTTCTCCTTGTCGTCATCAACCTTGACATAGAACCATTCTGATTTCCAGCCTGCCGGCCATTTGCTTCGGTAGCTGATTACAGGAAACTTTGCGGTTTTCCGATAAGCAAAATTATAGCAACCAAAATTGTCATGCAATCCATCTTTTCTAGCCTTCGTCTGATAGTGCAGTTCGTGAACTCGACAAAAACTGTCTGCAAACGGCTCCACCGCTTGGCTTCGGAGGGCCCAAATATAAACGCTAAGCCTAACGATAGCGTTAGGAGTTAACTGGTGAAAGTAGATACCAAACCTTTTCAGTACCTCTGCAATAATTCCATGAAGAGGGAATCTCAGCCCAGCCTTTAAAAAGCTCTTGAAAATGACAATCTCGTCCTTCTCTGGCTTCGGGGTAGTTTCTTCTCCCCCGAAGCGGAGCAGCTTCTTCTGGTTTTCACTGAAATAACCTGCCTTCACCATCTTGGCAAGGTCAGCCTTTGAAACAGTTGATTTCCCGAAGTCCAAGTGACTGGGCTTGCTGGGCATGGCAATGCGATAGTCATCTTCGGGATCAGTCCCTTCAATGTTCTCTTCTTCTCCTTCGGCAGTTGTCGGGTTTGCTTCAGCAGCAGGCATTTCTTCCGCAGTCACCAGTCCGGAACGTCGCATTGCTTCGGAGATGGGCACAGTATTCGAACCTTCGGCTTCGTCTCCTTCACGTTCAACTCTGGCAGTAGATCGCACTCTGGCCATTTGATTCTGAGTTTGGGGAAGTTAGAAACTTTTTCTTTTTCCTTTTCTCCCGAAGCTTATCTTTCTGACGAAGCAGACTTCGAGATGCACCTTCGTTCGATTCTGAGAATCAAGCTTCGGCTATAGTTAAAAATTTTGGCAGCAAAACAGTGCAAATAGCAATGAATGCTGTGGCAACTTCACACCTACTCGTCTGTTTATATAGTGCTGCAGGTAAGAAGGCGAAGCGGCAGGATTTTTACACCAGGCGGGCAGTCACTTGTACTCGCTGCGCAGTGGACCGCAAAGATCAAACAGTAACTCTGCAAGGTGGGACCGACACGAGCTCGTGAATTGAATCGTTTCTCAGCAACGAGCTCAGGGAAGGTGTTTTTTGGACCTTCGGCTTCCCGAAGCTTAAAAGGCATTTTTTCACGGATCAAGCTCGTTACGAAAAACGATCTAGCACCGCGAAAGGGGCTACTGTTGGGGCCATGCTTCGTTGCGCCGAAGGTCTTACACAAAGAAGCAGCTTCAGCTGAAGTTGTTCCCAGGAGATGGCCGAAGGTTCCTTTTCATGGAGCTTCGGCATTACAAACCGACATAGAGATAGAATGACCTCCTTATCCATAGAGGTCTTTCAATGTTGTAAACTTTTGTAAGGGGCATAATTGTAATTCATCACAGGCTGTGACCTGTGCCTATAAATAGATGAACAGTACCCCTGTACTGTTCACGCGAACCTGTCATTTGCTTTCGCATCACACCTGTACTTTCGCTTTTCTCAGGACCGAAGGTACATTTGTAATTTGAAGTTATTTATATTTGTTTATGATAATAAAAGTGGAGATGATTCTACGATAATATTTAAATGTTTATTTCATACCTCATGATTTGTATGAATACTTCGTCCCTTGTTATTATGCTTACGAAGGTATGTCCTTCGTAACCTTCGTCCGAAATTCTTTATATCCTGAAGGGATATAATGTTTTGGAGGACGAAGGACTTTAACACTTAACATTTTCTATGTTGCCTTGTTCTTAATTCTTAGCATTTGAGAACAAGTCCCCAACACATAGTATTCTTTGATGCTGCTAATGCCAATATTGTTTTCGAATATATTTATGTACAATTGGTACTGATGGTGCTAATTCAATAGGAACAAATGAGTTCTAAGTCATCTTTTGATACATCTGGGTCATCAACTTCAAAAACCTCTGGGTCCACAAGTAGCTCATCTTCCACTAGCTTGCATTTAGAGGACATTGTCGAAAAAAGTTCTTGTACTTCTGCCAGGCATAGAATGAAACGAGGTCACGCCAAATGCAAGAAGCTAGAAAAAGGAGGTCCTCGTCGTCTTACGTTTGATAAAAATGGGATTGCCCAGTCACCGGTAAAACATGTCAATGAATTCTCAAGCTATTGTGGTTATATAGCACGCATGCGTGTTGATATTAGGATAAAGGATTGGCGAAAAGTGCCTACAGTGGTAAAATCAAACCTATGGGAGGATGTGTCAAAGAAATTTGTCATGCCAAGGGATGAAACCCATACCCTCAGTGTGAAGAAGGTCGCTTTGAAATCTATGAGTAAGGATTGACTTCTCGAGATTGTTTGATCCTGTTTGCATCATTTCTTGGGATTTATGATTTATTTTCCTTTTATTCGTACATGCCATGCATGGAAGGATTTCAAGTGGAAACTAAATATAAATTATGTCAAGAAGGACAAAACTCCATTTGAGGACTATCCAGAACTCAAGAAAGAGTGGTGGCCAGACTTTGTGGAGTGGGTTACCTCTGATGAGTATATTGCTCTAGGAGAAGAGGGCAAGAAAAGCCAAAGCATGAATAAGTTCCGTCAAAAACTAGGTCGACGAAGCTATACTGTACAAAAGAGAAAATGGGCAAAGGAAGATGCATAAGCATTAACTGAGGGTAAATCTATTCCATTTCAAGACATGCCAGATGGTCGTCATAAGGATTGGGCAAGGGCGAGGAATCCTTCTGGCGATGTGAACATAACAGAGTCGCATCCAATCATAAAGAAAATTGTAATGTTCCTCTCCACACATAACTTGTCCATTTAATTTTCTTACCCTATTTGATTCACACATAAAACTGTTTTTTCAGGTAGATCTAAATGAAAAGTCAGTAGCTGGTACCTTTACACCATTGGATAATATGGACATACTTGCAACAGCAATAGGGAGTAATCATCCAGGGAGGACAACTGGGGTGAGTGCTTATGTGGGTTTAGGGATGGGTCTTGCTCAAGGTGATGGCCCACGTAAGAAGAAACGTAGAACAACGAAAGAATATGTCAAGAGGATTGTGGATGAGTACGAGGCCAAGTTTGAGAAACTAACAGCCATGTGTCAGAGTATGGAGCGTCGATTAAACAATTCTGAGAGTTGCTCATCTTCAAAATTTGTTGATACACCAGACCATGCAACACATCATTCAGTTGACTAATACAAGTAACTTCATCTACTTCCAGCACATATGACTTATCAGATAACAAAATTAATGTGCCACTAATATTCTGCATTTTCCCTTAATTCTTCCTATGTTTAACATTTCAGGATGTGATGAAATGTAAGTTGGTGATGCAGATAGGTCCGCAATCTGTTGTTGTCGCTAGAGGGCAGGCTTACCCTCCAAAGGATGTTGTAACCGTCCATGGGATTGAGCGGCGAGATGACCACACAAAAGTGCAGGTTGATTTTGTGTTTGACAACTTCTTGGATTTTCCGCTCCCTATACCAATCGCTGGTGGTGATATGTTCACTCTTGGCGAAGCCAAAAATTCATTTGTGTTATGGCCTAAGTCAGGCATACAACTAGCAGAGGTACACTTTGTGCTAACTTCAACCTAATGAACTTATTATTATTATTCACAACTTGGTTAATGCCATGTACTTGTTTCTGAATTTTACATAGGAAACAACAGTTCATGCAAAGCCTCAACAAGTCCCACACACATCGCCTCAGGTACTCCATCACACACCTGAAAAGGATAAAATGCCAACACCAACAATGGGTACCGAGGATATAGATGTCACACATAGTGCCTCCAATGTCAGTAAGAAGAGGAAACATAAGCATAGAAAACATAACAAAAGCAAAGAGAAGGAGCAAAAAAATTCACAACAGAAAAACATAGAAGATGATGGTCTTGATCCCCTTTGGACTCCCCCCTTTCATCAACGATCTCCACCACCAGTTCCAAATAATAAACAATTTGTGCTAGGGCAGCCTTTAGTATCTAGTGCATTGCTTAAGAGGATGGGTAAACAGAGCCAATGTTTCCACAAATGGTATTTTGCTATGACCACACCAATATCTCGAAGGCAAAGTGCCACACACTTCATGGTACGATACGAAGAACATGATTTTCTTGAAAAATCTGGGGTCTATGCAGTAGAATTCAGTGATGTATTTCACATCTACAATGATCTTGCCCTTGACATATCCTTACATCGGAGTTGGATGCTATGAGTGAGATCCACCATTTCCTATAAGTGTCTACTTTTTGTTCTTTATCCAACTATTCTTTTAATAGATGCATGAGGAAGATAGACAAATACAGAGGCATAGTTGGCTTTTTAGATCCAGAGATGATCATTTTAAAGAGAATCAATGAAGAGGCTGATGAAGTCGAAGCATACATTATGAAAGCATTGCTTGCTCAGCAGGACAAGGAGTGCATATTTGTTGTTTGCCAGGAAGGGTAAGGCCTAGCACTAATAACACTCTATAGTTTTTTAATCTGTATCTTAATGTTCTATCTTCCTCATTTCAGTTACCATTGGGCCTTGTTAGTTATTTTCCCAAAATGGAATACAGTGTACAATATTGAATCCAAAGGTTACCAATCCCCTAGCTGCTATAGTATTAAGAAGCTATTCGACGAGTGGGTATTACCTTTATCATAATTCTATTTTCCTCTATATTTCAATTGTTATTTACACCGTTAGTCACCATTATTGTAGGGCTTTTGGTGCTTATGTCGACAAAAAAGGTTGCCATAACAAGAATTTTGGTCGCACAGTTATATGGAAACATTTTCAGGTAATCATGTCCTTAACCTGAAATTATTAGCAAGACATATAATTAGACATTCCCGCTGGATATTTTCCTTATGAATGACATCTTTTAGGCACACATACAACCACCTGGCAGTATGCTTTGCGGACAATATGAGATGTACCACATGTTATCCTTTGCGGATAATCTTAGTTTGGACCATGATCGATATCCTCAGGTTGTTTTTATAGTCTGCATTCTATTTTACTCAAACCTATGCAATATGACGTTATAAATATTTACATGGTTTATGTTTTTCAAGGGTCGTGCTGGTTTTGCAACCTGTCCATTATTGCCTGATGAGATAGCAAATGTCCGAGAACGGTTGCTCGACTTCTTCATGAATGAGGTGATAGACATTGGTGGATCATGCAGGGTTGAGGGTGCTTCATATAACTAAATCTAGCATGGCTTCCTAGGTAAGATGTTACATTCATATAACCTTTTACATCATATGCCACATTGTGAGGTGTTCATATGTGTCTAACTAATAATTATTGTGTTCTCCTATTTGTTGTACAGGAAAATATGGAATGGCCGCACCAGTGTGGAGACTTGATTTCATATATATTTAGTTAGGCACAACGATAGCGCAAACAATTGATTACCAAGTTTGTCAATTAGTATTTTAGTTTGGATATAGAGTACGCTTATGCATGAGCTATTTGACAATGTTTATTTATGAGATATATAATGGTAATTATGAATGATATCATCCTACTTTCATATATTTGATGGACATCACATATGCATCTAGATTTTTCTCCAAGTTTCAGCATGTAGTACATAGGGCTAGGTGTCGATCCGGATTGTGGCGCCCGACGAGGTGGGGGCGTGGAGAGTGGCAGGGAATCCTCATCGTTGTACTGAAGCTTACATCAAAGGTACACATTATTTAGTCTAAACTTCATTGACTTGAGAACACACTGCCATTTGGTCCTGTTTCTCTACTTATAGTTGTCATGAGTGGACATGTTGCACCCCCAAAGTCATCGAACTTCTTTGTTGAATTTGGGATGGACAGTGGATATCACAAAAAATATACATCCAGTTCATCCAAAGTGCAAGTAACTGTTTTATTCAGACATATATGATTAATCATCATTCATCAATATGTGAACTCCATTGAGCAAGTATTTTGATTATGTTGATTTTGTATTACTAAGATCATGTAATGGATATTGTCAGTTTATTTTGTTGCCTTCTTTCATAAATTGATTCACATGTTTGCAATTAAATTATATATGATATTATGTTTCATACATTGATTTTTCGGTGTACTATTGTGTGTTACCAGAGGAATGATCTCAGCATTAAATTGATTTCTTGCATGCACTACGCACCACCACCACCACTTGCCGACCTTCTGTTTCAGTATCTGTGATATTGATTTCTTATTTGTTATTCAAATTCACACTGCAAGTTGCTAAGGTTGAATGGACAACTTGAGAGAATTCCAAAACGTTTTCTGTTTCTGAGTACCATGATTGATAAGAGACTTTACTGTTTTTGCATGAGCATATAATATTCTGACTCATGGAAAGTAATGTAAACCAGCTACATTTACGCAGGCACTCCTGAGTGAGATGAGATGCTAGTTACAAGTGAAATAACAGGCAGTGTTATTTGTTAATCAAGGCACTACTACCCTCATGCAACTTTATGCACTGTTGATAACGGGGATACTATTTAGTGATCAGTTGATCATCACAGCTCGTCTCAATTATCAACACTGTAACAACAGACATGTTTCTTGGACCGCTACGATCCTCCAGTGATTGCCTCCAAAGGTGTCAGAGTTCAGGTGACATTGCTCCACTTTGAAGTACTGCTCTGAGGTATCTTCGGCCACTATAAAAAAGTCGCTATGCTGTGTTCTTCAGGCTAGCTACCTTCCGTAGATATTGTCTTTACAGGGGATACTTTTTACCTACACTTTTGTACAATGTATGCTCTATAGAATCCTTCAAGTAGCAGGAACTGTCACAAAGGCAATGGCAGTGACGCCTTTGGGAATATTCTCTGTCCTGGCGCTAGGATGGCTAGGAGATCATATCTATGTTTCCTCCGTTCAAATGTCTCCCACCTTGCTCCAAAGTGGGCTTTCCACTGCTGCTGTGTGGTGTAGGGTGCCAGATACTGTATCATCCCAATATCAGCCTCTTCACAGAACTCCACTATATGTTTGTTCAGGTTCATTTAATGTGCAATGCTACCGTAACCTGAGAGAGACGGCGCTGAAGAAAGGAACCCCACTAGGTAGAAAATTTCCTCATCTGGTATGACTACTGACGTTCTGTTGTCCCACCTGCATCAAAAGGAAATAGACCAATTCAGCTACCTTAACCGAAACTAGATTAACTTATTATTTGTGACGGTAATTTTTTGCAAGTGAAAGCAAGTTACTTCGATTTGTTCACTAGATAAAGCAATATGGGACCATTGTTGCTGTCTTTCAGGATCTTGCCAAAGACTTCCTTAGCAAATCTGCAGATGGAGCTCCTCGGTATTAGAAGATTCAGCCAAGGATGTGGAACTTCTCCAAGCTCGCCTTCTGGACGAATGGTATGTTCTGTTTTTTCTGACTATAATATTTTGATTTACATGTTGAAAAGAACATGCTGTTTTTTGCTATAATTTCTTTCCATGCTCATGGAATATATTTTGATATGATGTAAATTATTCACAAGGAGCTTGTTGGTGACTTGTTCTCAAATACTAAGAGCTAAGAATAAGGCAACATAAAAAAGTGTTTAAATGTTAAATTCCTTCGCCCTTATAATCATTATGCCCCTTCGGATATAATGAATTTTGGACGAAGGTTACGAAGGAAAAGACCTTCGTAAGATTGATAAATGGTAAAAAAGAACACATATATAAAACACGAGTAATAATATGAATATTATCATCAACTTATTTTTATTACCAAATTCATAAAAACAAATTACAAATGTACCTTCAGATTGATGAAAAGTAAAGGTACAGATGTGATGCGAAAAAGTGTATGCCAAGTCAGCGTGAACAGTACGGGAGTACTGTTCATCTATTTATAGGCACGGAACACAGCCCGTGTAAAATTACATTGATGCCCTTTACATTTGTCAACAACTTTATAGCAATTCTTCGAGGTTTAATTTGACTTTTCATCTTTAAGTCGGTTCCTCTTTTCTGCCGTCATGCCGAAGCTTTTCTGCACATAGCTTCGTGATCGTCTTATCCTTCGTCGTGGTCGCTTTCCACCCCAGTCAAGCTTCGTCTTAACCATGCTCTTGTACACCCGCAACCTGACTCCGAAGATACCTGTTCACATGTTTCACTCGGAAAATATTGTCAAATCATGTTTTTGAGGACCTTCGGAAGCCGAAGGCCCCCAACAGTAGCCCCTCGCAATATTAATTTACTGTAATGATAAATTCATATTGCGACATGGACGAAGGCTTTAAGCCGAAGGTCCGAAAAAACACCTTCCTTCTGCTAGAATAGCAACAGTCATTGATAAACGGGGCCCTCCAGTTTTCGACACACTGGGTGTATAAATAAGAGCTCACCGCAAGTTTATTTGGCACGCTCTTTTGCTCACCCAATTTTTTAGCCTGCGCGCAACAGCACTTGCTCGGTTTTAAATTTTTAAGCTTCGGTTTCGAGTGTGTTTTGTCAGCATTTGCGAAGATGCCTGAGGATAAGAAAGTTGTTGGTGCTTCGAAGCTAAGCCTTTCTGAGGAGATGCACCTGGGCTTTCTTGAATCAATGTCAAAGACTAATACGGAGAAGATTACCAGGGAGATTTTGGAGGGTTTATCTGAAGATACTGGCGACAGTGAAAGTTACGATGTGGATAGTGGTGGTGAAGATTCCAAAGATCGACCTTGGCGACCAAGCCATGCAGTTTTTGGTAAGTCCAGTATTAAGGAAAATCATCTTGTCAATATGAGAGTGAGATACTTTCGGGACTTGTTTGTTGTGAGGGCTGACGAAGGAGAGAAGACTTGTCCGACTCCTGAGGAAAATGAGGTCGTGATATTTCGAAGCTTCTTAAAAGCTGGATTACGATTTCCCTTGAGCAGTTTTGTCGTGGAAGTACTGAAGACATTTGAAATCTACCTTCACCAACTTATCCCCGAAGCAATCATAAGGATGAACATCTTTGTGTGGGCCGTGAGAAGCCAAGGTTTGGAACCTAACGCAAAAAGCTTCTATAACGTACACGAGCTATTGTATGAGACAAAACCCTGGGGCAAAGAGCAGTATCACAACAACTTTGGCTGCAACAGCTTCAGCGCTCGGTCTGGGTCAAGCTGCCCTGTGCCAACCTTTCAAAAGAGGTGGCCCGGCGACTGGATGACAGAATGGTTTTACGTGAAAAATGACTTGAAATTACGTGAAGATATCAAGGGTATCATTATGCGCCCTATCTGGCAACGCTTCGGCCTCCGGAAGCCGAAGGTGGAAATGGATGAAGCAGCCGAAGAATGCCAGAGAGCCTTCGGCGTGGTTTGCTCTTTTATTGGGACAAGGGATTTGGTCCAAGAGCATATTGCCTTCAGAATATGGCCACTTGTAGAAAAGTGGGAAATGCCGAAGGAGACCGTCAAGGAACCTGACGAAGGTGGACTAGATAGGCTAAAATACACATTCAAATACGGAGATAAGTTTGTTGAACCAGATGATGACTGGTTAAAAAGTATTGAGGCCATAAGTGACGAATTGCTTGGGGTATACTCGAAAGCCGAAGATACTGCATTATCAGCGGCCTTCGGAGGCCGAAAGAAGAAGAGACTTAACCGAGTATTCGATGCAATTGGGTTTGTCTATCCCGACTACCATTACCCAGTGCGAGGCCAAAAAAGAAAGAATACTTCTCCTGCAAAGGAAATTGCTTCAGCTGCTCCTAGCGAGCCAGCGCTGAAAAGAAAAAAGGTAAAGGTTCTCACACACCGGCCATGTTATATTGAACTGGCCACAGTGCCTGAGTTTATTGGTGAGGCCTCTTCGGCCACCGAAGCTAGAGAACCAACTCCAGTGCTAAAAATCGAAGAAATGGCCGAAGTACCAGCAACAGAGAAAACAGAAGAACCGAGGACTGAAAAAACAAAAACATTAGAAATTTTAAGTCCTTCAACAAAAATTGAGGCAACAAAAAGACAAAAGGGTCCAGCAGCGACCCCGAAAAGAAAAAGGATGGTTAATGTGCTGGATGTTTTGGAAACAATTAAATCTTCAAGCATAACTCCGAAGAAAACTGTTGAAACTTCTGAAGTGTCTACTAAAGCCTTTGTTGCTGAAGCTTTGAAGCAACAATTTGAAACTGAAGCTGGGCCTTCAGAGCCCACCAAGGTAAAACCTTTGGAAGCTGAAGAAACAAAATTGACAGAAGCAACTTTGGAAACCGAAAAAACAAAGATGACAGAGCCGATTTTGGTTGAAGAAATTGACACAGCCGCCCCCGAAGCATCTTCCAAAATACATGATTATATTGTGCGACATGCTTCGGGGAAGAGATTATCTGAAGAAGAGATTTTTGAAGCTAATCACTATGCCTGAGAACTGAAGTATCCGAAGGGGGCCCTAGTGTTCAATGGGACAGACGAAGATGACTTCCTATATTGTCTCCCAGACAGTAAAGAATTATCCGTCTGCCGGGAGATGGCTAGAAGCATGGGGTTCCCGAAGCTTGAAGCTGGCCTTTGCGCCATGACAAAGGACGATCTTGCGGATAGCCTTGCATACAATAGTCTAAAGGTACAAAAATTGTGAATTTTGAAGTTTATGAATTTTGAATTAGTCTTTTGTTCTTATGTTAATGCATTCATTCTTTTGAATAGGGCTTAATACTCAGCAATGCCTTAAGGGCACAAAAGAATGCTGAAGATGAGAGCTGCACTATTGCTCTCAACAACCTTCGAACAGAGGTTATCAGGCTAAGAAACGAAGCCTTGGAAAAAGACAAAATTCTGCTTACATTGATGGATAAGATAAAGGAAGACGAAGCTAATTCTAAAGCTCAAGCCGAAGCTCAGAAGCACGAAATCGAAGATCTTCGGAAACAATTAGCCCGAGCTAAAGTAGAACGCGTACTTGAAGAAACAAAACGAGAACTTAGTGATCAATGGGCAAATCATTTGGAAATAAATGTTGAAGAGCTTCGTGCTTCCAAGAAAAGGTGCTATGATAAATCCATAGAGTGTGTTAAGAAGATAAAATCCAGCTTTGCCAGCATTGGCGCATTCTCTAGCGAAGAAAATTTCACAAGAGGGAATCCAGAAGGCCCGATTGAATGGATCAGTCACGAAGCTGAGGCCTTCGAGGAAATCTTGAATAGTCATGGGGACATTTGTGCTTTTTCGGGCGCCAGGGGAATTGTTACTATTTTGGAGAGGAAAGGGTGCGAGCATGTGAAATCTTTAGCACAATCTGAAGCTGCTTTATCCTCTGAAGATATTAAAGACCCTTCAGCCGAAGCAAGCCTGGTCGGTGGAAAATCTTTCACCGACATTTGGGACAATGGCGACCAAGAAATGGCTTAAGAAATCATTCAAAGAAGCGAAAAAGGCATCCATGATGCTAGGAAGGTAGCGGAGGCTACTGAGAAAAACGCAGAGCCTGAAGGGCAAATAGGTATTAACTAGTGGTTTTTATTCTGTTGTAATTTTTGATTTCAAACTTTATTCGCGGTTTGTAATAGTAATATAGCCGTATCCTCTCCTCCCTCAGAACCTGCTGAGGCATCACCGGGCCCCCACCCAAAGGGAGACGACGAAATTAGAAAAATGGCCGAAGCCATCATGGACAAAGTTGTCGATCAGCTACTGAACGAAGCTGCAGAAGTAGTTCTTAGGGAAGATTAAATGCTATTGTAAAAATATTTGGAATGTGACATGTGTAAAACTTTGTAACTCTGAATGTAATATATAATCTATTTATGGTTCAATTCTTTACGATGCATGAAATTTTGCATACATACCTTTTTTGAGCCTTCGGCGACAAAACACCTTCCCTTCTTTTCATGCTTCATAAAGAAAATCTTTTATATATCACAAGAATTTCCAAACTTCTATGATGAAGAATATCCAAGCTTCGTGAAAACATTCTTCGAAGCTATGGAAAAGTTTAATGTTGTCTCTCTAATGAAGCTACATTTCTTCTCAATTTATCTTGTGCCTTAGCACGATTTTTTCTTTTTCAAAACATTCTCCGAAGATCAATACTATGTCCCCTTCTTGTTCTACATGCAATATGATGTATGATGCTTATGTTATGCAAAATGATGTGATGATGTTATGTTATGCAAAATAATATTTGTGCCGAAGATACACACATCCCTGTAATAGAGCACACAATCTTTTTATATCAGCTGACTTTTCGCTGTAAGCCTCCCTTAGGAGCTTCTTCGCCTTTTACTTCAGCGGAATTAGCGTTTATTTTTCGCTGTAAGCCTTCCTTAGGAGCTTCTTCACCTTTTACTTTCAGCGGAATCAGCATTTATTTTTCGCTGTAAGCTCTGCATTCCCTTCGGAACGACTTTTGAGCAGAAAACTTACACTGTGCTCCCTTAGGAACGACTTTTTACTACTTCGAAGAAGTTACAGTGCGTTACTTAGAACAAGTTTTTGATAATTCGAAGGTTCTCCGTGCCACCATAAATTCTTGTGCTTCGGCAACTCAAGCCTATGGAGAAGATATATTTTCATTGTGATAATAAGCTAAACTGTTACAAGAAATTGAAAAAAAATGATAAAAGACACTTAAACTTACCATAATTGTTCCTTACTACAAAGAAAGTAAAACTGAATGCGAAAATGCAAAAAGCTGCTGTCGAGGTAGGATATTTTGTCAGTAAATGTGCTTCGACTCTGGCACAGTGCTATTGACTGTGCGAGCTTCGGACTCCTCTCTGAAGTCCCTCTGGGGGTGGAAGTGCTGGCTCCCTTCTGGCTGTGGACCTCGTTGTATTGGTGGTGGCGGTGGAAGCTGTTGTCAAGATGCTTGGGGTTGACTTGCCGAAGCAACAGAGGCTGCAGGGTGATTGCTTACATATTCTGGAATGTAAGGCGAATGGTACGAAGTAGTATGCATAACCTGCTTCGGCTGGCTCTGTTGCGCTGCGGCTTCTGCTAGCTCCTTTTGCTTCTGGATGGTAACATGGCACATCCTGGTGGTATGGCCCTTGCCTTCATCACAGAATAGGCAGTAAATTTTTCTTGGTTGATCTCCAAATCTTCCCCCGAAGCCCCTGGTGCCTCTGCCTCTTGGCGCTGGCGGCTGGAAAGAGCTTTGCTGTTGCCCCGAAGCTTGCGAAGAGCACTGTGGCCTTTGCTGCTGACTCCCTTTGTCATCACTTTGAGTAGAATTGTGAATTGACCTGACGTGCCTCGGATAAAATCTTCCTCCGAAGCCCCTGGTCATTTTAGAGAACCTGAAAGCTTCCTACCTTCTTTGGCGAAAATCATTGTCAGCTCGAATATACTCGTCCATCTTCTGGAGCAGCTTCTCCAAAGTTTGAGGAGGCTTCCTGGCGAAGTACTGAGCTGAAGGTCCTGGCCGAAGCCCCTTGATCATGGCCTCAATGACAATTTCATTGGGCACTGTTGGTGCCTGTGCCCTCAGACGCAGGAACCTTCGGACATATGCCTGAAGGTATTCTTCGTGATCCTGGGTGCACTGAAATAAAGCTTGAGCAGTGACTGGCTTTGTCTGAAACCCTTGGAAGCTGGTTATCAACATATCCTTCAGCTTTTGCCATGAGGTGATTGTCCCTAGCCTAAGAGAGGAGTACCAGGTTTGTGCAACACTCCTGACAGCCATGACGAAAGACTTTGCCATGACCGCCGTGTTGCCACCATACGAAGATATGGTTGCCTCATAGCTCATCAAGAATTGTTTCGGGTCTGAATGACTGTCGTACATGGGGAGCTGGGGTGGCTTGTAAGACTGTGCCAGGGAGTAGCTTGCAGTTCTGTTGACAGGGGAGAAGTATCATCAAAAGCAAAATTTCTGTGATGGAAATCTTCATACCAGTCACCCTCGTTGTAGAAGCCCTCTTGATGAAGCTCTCTGCGTGGAGGCCTTTGGTTCTGGTCATCTTGAGCAAGATGTTGAAGCTCTTCAGAGGCTTCGTCTATCTGCCTTTGAAGATCAGCTAGACGAGCCATCTTCTCCTTCTTCCGTTGGACCTGTTGATTGATCATCTCCAAATTTTGGATTTCTTAATCCAAGTCGTCCTCCGGAGGCGTTGGACTGGTGGCTTTCCTCTTCTGGCTTCGGGCCTCCCTAAGAGAAACGACATCTTGATTGGGGTCCAGCGGCTGCAAAGTGGCAGCCCCTGTCGCTGAAACTTTTTTCGGCGGCATGACGAAGGTGATGCTTGCCGAAGGTGTTCAAAACTCAAAAAATGGACGTGAGTTCACCAGAGGTGGGCGCAATGTTGGTGACTTGTTCTCAAATACTAAGAGCTAAGAACAAGGCAACATAAAAAAGTGTTTAAATGTTAAATTCCTTCGCCCTTATAATCATTATGCCCCTTCGGATATAATGAATTTTGGACGAAGGTTACGAAGGAAAAGACCTTCGTAAGATTGATAAATGGTAAAAAAGAACACATATATAAAACACGAGTAATAATATGAATATTATCATCAACTTATTTTTATTACCAAATTCATAAAAATAAATTAAAAATGTACCTTCAGATTGATGAATAGTAAAGGTACAGACGTGATGCGAAAAAGCGTATGCCAAGTCAGCGTGAACAGTACAGGAGTACTGTTCATCTATTTATAGGCACGGGACGCAGCCCGTGTAAAATTACATTGATGCCCTTTACATTTTTCAATAACTTTATAGCAATTCTTCGAGGTTTAATTTGACTTTTCATCTTTAAGTCGGTTCCTCTTTTCTGCCGTCATGCCGAAGCTTTTCTGCACATAGCTTCGTGATCGTCTTATCCTTCGTCGTGGTCGCTTTCCACCCCAGTCAAGCTTTGTCTTAACCATGCTCTTGTACACCCGCAACCTGACTCCGAAGATACCTGTTCACATGTTTCACTCGGAAAATATTGTCAAATCATGTTTTTGAGGACCTTCGGAAGCCGAAGGCCCCCAACAGAGCTGTAAAAATTATGGCAAACTATCTTATCCGCACAAGACACCAAATCACAAAATTCTATGCCCTCAAGTCCCAGCTACAAGGTGTATCTCTTCGTATATAGGTAACTACACAACACAACTTGAAGAATTGTATTTATTTTGAGACACTCAGTTGGGTAACTTTGTGCAATTTATAATGACATCAATGACTATTGACTTAGTTGACTCAACTTAGTTGACTCAATCTTCTATAGCGAGCTTCACTGTACTGTATTTTTTATGTTACTAATATCCATAAGAGCTCTCTTTAAAATCTTGTATTGGCTGGTGTGCAATGTTCCCTTCCACCTATTTCCTCTGCCCAAACCGACTGAAAGAAGCAGAAAACCCAGCACGTGAATAAATACCTTGTCACGGATCTTCATACTCATCGCTAGAATTTGTAATATGAAAATTGTATGGTAGTTCCTAGAAATTGCTATATAATCTGCTGCTCCGACCTGAGAAATTAGTATAGGGGTGATCGATGTATTAGCGAAAGAGCTACTATGCTCTCAGATATAATAAAAAGGAACTACTGTTGAGAAATTTAAGTTTATGTATTTGACTACTATCAGCTATAGTGCAATGTGCAAGTAATAATATAAGCTATTCTGCAGTAATAAATTTTTCTTTCCATCTAACTTGAACTGCAGACAGATATGAAATGAGGTTGAGATATTACAAGGGCAGCTTTTTCCACGAGACCTCGCTCAACTCCCTGCCTCCCTCCAGCGGTGAACCCGCGCACGGCGCTCCGCGCGACCTCACCTAGCTCCCTGCCTCCCTCCGACGACAGTCAATGAAGATAATGCTACGGTATCTAAATGCTGATTCATAAGGATCAATCTCATATGGCCATTTCCGCAACTTCATGCTTCTACTTCCTTCAGAACGCCTTGAGGATGATCCTCGGTATGTCTGATGTATCCTGTTAGAAGAAACCTGTGATTGAATTGGCTTTAGGGAATAGTGACTCTGCAATCATCACCAATTCTGACAATTATCTTCTCTTTACTTACAAATTCACTCAGGAACATTTGGTTTGAAGCAGCCACCGTTGTTGCTGTATCCCCACCTATAGAAATATCTACAGGAAGTGTTTTGAAGTCTGCTTTAGCTGGTGGTCTTGCAAGTGCTCTCTCTACCTCTCTGCTGCATCCTATTGATTCAATGAAGGTACAGTAGCATGCTTTTTTATACTGTTTTAGTTACCATGCTCTTTATACTGTTTTAGTTCAAACAAGCGATTCAGTAAAGCACATGATATTGAACTGGCACTTTCTATGTATAGCATCCCATTTTGAGATCTTACTTTATTATGTCTATGATTTCTTATCACAAATGAATACGCATATGGTATGCCATGGCATTATTTGTGGCCTCACGAATTAATACGGGATAACAAAAGTTTAGCCTGCTGACCAAAGTAATCAAAATGCAATTGCTTTATCTTTAATGTATCAGACACGTGTCCAAGCATCTACACTCTCATTTCCCGAGCTCATTTCAAAGCTTCCACAAATTGGACTTCGAGGATTGTATCGAGGTTCTATCCCAGCAATTCTCGGCCAGTTTTCAAGGTATGTGGTATTTCATAGGTTTATATGTAAATCTTTTGTAGGCTATAAAATTCAAATCCTGTCATTTGCAGCCATGGTTTGAGGACAGGAATCTTTGAAGCAAGCAAGCTTGTATTAATTAATGTTGCTACAACACTTCCAGAGATTCAGGTATGATTTACTACTCTAGTACTTGATTTGACACGTGAAAGTTGGTACCAAATGGAGCTGCTTAAGGGGTATTTTCACTCATTTACTAGTGGTACTCGTGACTACGTTTGGTTCTCATAATTTGTAAATGATAGCTATATTTGTATCACTATGCCTTGCATATTGGTGCATCTATGATGATGGCTTTTTTTGGTTCTGCATGCAGCACAGCATGTTTTGAGGAGAGACTTGGAAGCATGGGAAGTAGTGGCAGTGGAAGAATGGAATTCAAATTTGGTGGTCACAAAAGTGTGGAGATATGAATTCATATAAAGTTAGGCTTAACATTAGTGCAAACAGTTGTATTTTAGTTTAGATTTAGAGTACACTTATGTATGCGTTGTTTGACAATGCTTATTTATGATATATTGAATGGTACTTATTTATATTATATTAATTATAATGTTGTTCAATATATGTATATGTATATTTCTCTTTCAAATTATTATAATGTGATGTCTAAAAAATGATTATAAATTGAAGAATGTACTGTCATGTAAGTCATTTCGTTTAAATCTTAATAAGACGGTCACCAAAATGTCTATTATCAGTCTCCTAAATAAGACGGTTTCTAAAACGTCCATTTTTAGTCACCTAAATAAGATGGTTTTCCTATTGTAATCGTCTATTATTGTAAGATATTCGAGACAGTTTGATAAATAATTTATGACTTATAATGTTTGTATTCTCTATGGTTCTTTAGAAGCAGTGTCTTAAACAAAAACCTAATTCAAGACGGTTTATCGGACAAAATGACTTAAACAAATACCTTTTTCAGACGGTTATAAATTAAAAATTGTCTTATATAATATCTTTTAAGACGGTTTAAAAACATCTTAAATGTAGGACGTCTTTTACGACTCCATCAAATTTGGACACTTCATAAGTGTCTTAAGAACTGAAAATTAATCGTCTTATATAACATGTTTTGTAGTAGTGCATGACCATGAAGAGGTTCTCTTGTCCATCCCTATAGCTGTCCTAGCCAAACCATTTGGACAGGTCTATGAAGCTATCATACCAGAAATCCAGGATATTCCGGTAGTATGTGAATTTCCGGATGTATTTCCTGAAGATCTGCCTGGATTTCCTCCAGAAAGGGATGTAGAGTTTGTGATCGTACCGGATGCCACCAAATGAATTGGTGGAGCTCAAGACGCAATTACAAGATTTGCTGGAGAAGGGATTCATTTGGCCCAGTTCATCACCTTGGGGATGTCCCGCATTTTTTGTCAAGAAGAAGGATCAAACACTTCGAATGTGCGTGGACTACAGACCCCTTAATGAGGTCACTATCAAGAACAAGTACCCTCTTCCCTAGATCGATATCTTGTTCGATCAAATTACGGGAGCACGGGTATTCTCTAAAATTGACCTCAGGTCAGGCTATCATCAGATCCGTATTCGACCCGAAGATATACCCAAGACCGCATTTACTACGCGGTATGGATTATTTGAATATTTGGTTATGTCCTTCGGATTGACAAATGCTCCTGCCCACTTTACATATCCAATGAACTCGGTGTTTATGCCCGAGTTGAATAAATTTGTGGTGGTCTTTATTGATGAAATCTTGATCTATTCCAAGAATGAAGAGGAGCATGCTAAACATTTACGGAGCGTATTTACACGCTTATGAAAGGAAAATGTGCCCCTGGGCAATTTCTATAAGTATTTTGGTGATTAGATGCCCAACACACTAATTAAGTTCTTATGTGCTAAATAAGTGAGAAGTGCAAATCGGAGACAAAGGTATGTTTCTAGACTTGGTGAATTGTTTTATGTACTAACATGGTTATCTAAGTGCTAGAAACAGTGACAAAAGGAGAAAATAAAAGGGAAAGAGTTGGCTGTGTGCAGCCAACATCAGCTCGGCCTATCACACCGGACTGTCCGGTGGTGCACCAGACAGTGTCCGGTGCGCCAGGCTGGTCAACGGTGAAGTAGTCGGTGTCGGGAATCGACGGAATTGTACGACTATAATTCACCGGACTGTCCGGTGGTGCACCGGACTGTCCGGTGAGTCATCTACGACGAACTCGCCGCTCTCGGGAAATGGAAAAGGTGACGTTGAAAGGGAAATGTGCCCTTGGGCCATTTCTAAGTATTTTGGTGATTAAGTTCCCAACACAAATGGTTTAAGTATTAAATTGTGCCAAATGGTGGATGAAGTGTAAATCAACACAAAGGTATGATTCTAGACTTAGTACATTGTTTTTTGTGTACTAACATATTTGTCTAAGTGCTAGAATCAGAGAAAATACAAAAGGAAAAAGACATGGCTGGAGCAGCCAAGACTCAGCGCAGTCTGGGTGCACCGGAATGTCCGGTGCGCTAGGCTGGCGTCTGGTCAACTGGGCGCTCTCGGGAATTCGTCGGCGGTGTAACGGCTAAAATTCACCGGACTATCCGGTGATGCACCGAACTGTCCGGTGAGCCAACAGTCGGCCGAGCCAACGGTCGGCCGCGCAATCCGCGCGTGACGCGTGGCCGAGCCAACGGTCTGATGGGGGCACCAGACTGTCCGGTGTGCACCAAATAGTGTCCGGTGCGCCAACGGCTCCAAATCTTCAACGGTCGGCTGCGCCAATTTAGGAAAGCAATCTGCACCGGACACTAAATAGTGCCTGTCCGGTGGCACACCGGACTGTCCGGTGCGCCACCCGACAGAAGGCAAGAATTGCCTCCCTAGATTGCTCTCAACGGCTCCTAGCTGCCTTGGGGCTATAAAAGGGACCCCCAGGCTCATGGAGGAAATACACAAGCATTCTTTGATCATCTCTAAGCACCAAGACTTCATTCTAGCGCATTTCATTCTTTGTGATAGCAATTTGAGCTCCTCTTGAGTTGAGAACTCCGTGTGTGAACTTAGAGCTCAAGTTGTGACTAGTGTGCGTGTTTGTGCTGTTGCTTTTGAGATTTGTGTGTGTTGCTTTTCCCTCCCTTACATCCGTGCTTCTTTGTGATCATCATTTGTAAGGGCGAGAGGCTCCAAGTTGTGGAGATTCCTCGCAAACGGGATATAGTGAAAGAAAGAAAAACACCGTGGTATTCA
Organism: Zea luxurians; assembly: GCA_029449295.1. Classification (NCBI taxonomy): domain Eukaryota; kingdom Viridiplantae; phylum Streptophyta; class Magnoliopsida; order Poales; family Poaceae; genus Zea; species Zea luxurians. The sequence goes on along the minus strand of JAOPSE010001430.1, from coordinate 70,561 downwards.
AGTGGATCTTTGGATCACTTGAAAGGGGTTGAGTGCAACCCTCCTCCATTGGGACGCCACAACGTGGAGTAGGCAAGTGTTGTACTTGGCCGAACCACAGGATAAACCATCGTGTCTCTTGTGCTTGTTCTCACTGTGACTATTGTGTTTCACAAGAGCTTGGTCCTTAGCCACTTGATTTCATTGTGCTAACACTTAATCAAGTTTTGTGGCTTTAAGTTTCAAGTTTTTATAGGATCACCTATTCACCCCCCCCCCCTCTAGGTTCTTTCAATTGGTATCGGAGCAGTTCTCTGCACGAAAGGGACTAATCGCCCGAAGGGATGGATCCTAAGGGAAAGGGGATGGTGATCAACAACAAGGAGAAGGAGTCCTTCATCAATGAGCCAAAAGACGACAAGCCCACTGACTCGGGCTCAAGTCACAAGAAGAAGGATGGGAAGAAGAAGAGGCATATCAAGAAGATAGTTTACTACGACAGCGACGAGTCCTCTTCTTCCTAAAGAGACGATGATGACGAGAAAAAGAAAACGGTCAACTCAAACTTTTCTTTTAATTATTCTCATATTCCGCAAAATTCCAATGCTCATTTGCTTTCCATTCCTCTTGCTAAACCTCCACACTTTGATGGAGACGACTACGGATTTTGGAGTCACAAAATGCGTAGCCACTTGTTCTCTCTTCATCCAAGTATATGGGAGATAGTAGAAAATGGAATGCAATTTGATAGTACGGATAATCCCATGTTTATCAATGAACAAATTCACAAAAATGCGCAAGCTACCACTGTTCTTTTAGCATCCTTGTGCAGGGAAGAGTATCATAAGGTGGGCGGCTTGGATAATGCCAAGCAATTTTGGGACACCCTCAAGATCTCACATGAGGGGAACGACGCCACCATGATCACCAAGATGGAGTTGGTGGAAGGCGAACTAGGAAGGTTTGCAATGATCAGGGGGGAGGAGCCAACCCAAACATACAACAGGCTCAAGACCCTGGTCAACAAAATAAGGAGCTATGGAAGCACGAGATGGACGGACCACGACGTCGTCCGGCTTATGCTAAGGTCCTTCACTATCCTTGATCCTCATCTTGTAAACTCTATTCGTGAAAATCCTAGGTACACCAAGATGACGCCCGAAGAAATACTCGGAAAGTTTGTAAGCGGGCGAATGATGATCAAGGAGGCAAGATATGTTGATGAGGCGTTGAATGGCCTAATGCCGATCCACGAGCCTCAAATCGTTGCTCTCAAAGCAACAAGCAGCAGGGTGGGGCTACCTAGCAAGGTGGCGCAAGTTGAGGCAGCCGGGCTAAATGAGGATGAAATGGCCCTCATCATCAAGCGCTTCAATACGGCGCTCAAAGGTCGCAAGGAGCATCCCAACAAGAGCAAGACAAAGGGAAAGCGCTCCTGCTTCAAGTATGGTAAGATTGGTCACTTTATTGCTAACTGTCCCGATAATGATAGTGACCAGGAACAAGGAAAGAATGGGAAGAGAGAGAACAAGAAGGTTTACAAGAAGGCTAAAGGCGAAGCACACCTTGGAAAAGAATGGGACTCGGATTGTTCTTCGTCCGACTCTGACGACGAAGGACTCGCCGCCACGGCCTTCAATAAATCGTCTCTCTTCCCCAACGAGCATCACACCTGCCTCATGGCAAAGGAGAAGAAGGTAAGCACTCAAAATACTATTGCATATGCTTCTTCAAGTGATGATGAATCTAGTGATGATGAAGTAGACTACGCAAGTTTATTCAAAGGCTTAGATAGAACTAAAATTGATAAGATCAATGAATTAATTGATGCGTTGAATGAGAAGAATAGATTGCTAGAAAAGCAATAGGATCTTTTATATGAAGAGCATGATAAATTTGTTAGTGTGCAAAAGTCTCTTGCTTTAGAAGTTAAAAGAAATGAAATGCTTTCATGTGAATTATCTACTTGTCATGAGTCTATTTCTAGTCTAAAGAGTGTCAATGATGACTTAAATGCTAAGTTAGAAGTAGCAAATAAATCTAGCTCATGTATTGAACATGTAGTAATTTGTAATAGGTGTAAGGATTTTAATGTTGATGCATGTGTTGAGCACCTTACTTCTATTGCAAAATTAAATGGTGAAGTGGCTAGTCTTAATGCCCAACTTAAGACTAGCAAGAATGACTTTGATAAACTAAAATTTGCAAGGGATGCCTACACTATTGGTAGACACCCCTCAATTAAGGATGGGCTTGGCTTTAAGGGGGAAGCCAAGAACTTAACAAGCCAAAGAGCTCCCATTTTCAACAAGGAAAAGGGAAAGGCTCCTATGGCTAATAGTAGTCAAAAGAATCATGCATTTATTTATGATAGAAAATTTTCTAGAAATGCTTATCATAATAGGAGCTGTAATGCTTATGATTCACATGCCATGATTGCTTCAAGTTCTTCCTTTGTGCATGGTAGAGATATGCCTAGGAAAAATGTTGTTCATCATATGCCTAGGAGAAATGTTGTCAATATGCCTAGGAAAATGCATAATGAAAATGCTACTCTTATTCATGCTTGCAACACTGATTTTGTACTCACATGCAAAAATAAGAAAGTGGTTGCTAGGAAATTAGGGGCAAAATGCAAGGGAGACAAAACTTGCATTTGGGTCCCTAAGGCTATTGTTACTAACCTTGTAGGACCCAACAAGAGTTGGGTACCTAAAACCCAAGCCTAATTTGCCTTGCAGGTTTATGCATCCGGGGGCTCAAGCTGGATTATCGACAGCGGATGCACAAACCACATGACGGGGGATAAGAAGATGTTCACCTCCTACGTCAAGAACAAAGACTCCCAAGATTCAATCATATTCGGTGACGGGAATCAAGGCAAGGTTAAAGGACTAGGAAAGATAGCTATTTCATCCGAGCATTCCATATCTAATGTGTTTTTGGTTGAATCGCTTGGGTATAACTTGTTGTCCGTTAGTCAATTATGTAATATGGGGTATAATTGCTTATTTACAAATGTAGATGTGTCTGTCTTTAGAAGGAGTGATGGTTCATTAGCTTTTAAGGGTGTACTAGACGGCAAACTCTATTTAGTTGATTTTGCAAAGGAGGAGGCTGGTCTAGATGCATGCTTAATCGCTAAGGCTAGCATGGGCTGGCTGTGGCATCGCCGTCTAGCACATGTGGGGATGAAAAACCTTCACAAACTTCTAAAGGGAGAACATGTGTTAGGTCTAACAAATGTAACTTTCGAAAAAGATAGACCTTGTGCAGCTTGTCAAGCAGGTAAACATGTGGGAAGCTCTCATCATAACAAGAACGTGATGACCACATCAAGACCTTTGGAGCTACTTCACATGGACCTCTTCGGACCCGTCGCCTACCTCAGCATCGGGGGAAGTAAGTATGGTCTTGTTATAGTTGATGACTTTTCCCGCTTCACCTGGGTATTCTTTTTGCAGGATAAATCAGAAACCCAAGGGACCCTCAAGCGCTTTCTAAGACAGGTTCAAAACAAGTTTGAGCTCAAGGTGAAAAAGATAAGAAGCGACAACGGGTCCGAGTTCAAGAACCTTCAAGTGGAAGAATACCTTGACGAGGAAGGAATCAAGCACGAGTTCTCTGCTCCCTACACACCACAACAAAATGGTGTGGTAGAGAGGAAGAACAGGACACTTTTAGACATGGCGAGGACGATGCTTGGTGAATTCAAGACGCCCGAACGGTTTTGGACAGAAGCTGTGAACACGGCTTGCCATGCCATAAACCGGGTTTACCTTCATCGCCTCCTCAAGAAGACGTCATACGAACTCCTAACTGATGAAGAAGATGTTCCAACGGCTGCAATACGCACCATGGCGATTAGAGATGTGCGACCACAGGAACAAAAGGAGCAAGATCAACCTTCTTCCTCAACAATGGTGCATTCCCCAACTCAAGACGATGAACAGGTTCATCAAGAAGAGGCATGTGATCAAGGGAAGCACAAGATGATCATGTTATGGAGGAAGAAGCACCACAGGCCCCTCCAACTCAAGTCTGAGCGATGATTCAAAGGAATCATCCCGTCGACCAGATACTGGGTGATATAAGCAAGGGAGTAACTACTCGCTCTAGATTAGCTAATTTTTATGAGCATTACTCTTTTGTCTCTTCTATTGAGCCTTTCAGGGTAGAAGAGGCCTTGCTAGATCCGGACTGGGTGTTGGCCATGCAGGAAGAGCTCAATAACTTCAAGCGAAATGAAGTTTGGACCCTGGTACCTCGTCCAAAGCAAAACATTGTGGGAACCAAGTGGGTGTTCCGCAACAAGCAAGATGAACACGGAGTGGTGACAAGGAACAAGGCTAGACTTGTGGCAAAAGGTTATGCCCAAGTCGTAGGTTTGGACTTTGAGGAGACTTTTGCTCCTGTGGCTAGGCTAGAGTCTATTCGCATTTTGTTGGCCTATGCCGCTCACCATTCTTTCAGGTTGTTCCAAATGGATGTGAAGAGTGCTTTCCTCAACGGGCCAATCAAGGAGGAGGTGTACGTGGAGCAACCCCCTAGCTTTGAGGATGAACGGTACTCCGACCACGTGTGTAAGCTCTGTAAGGCGCTCTATGGACTTAAGCAAGCCCCAAGAGCATGGTATGAATGCCTTAGAGACTTTCTAATTGCTAATGCTTTCAAGGTTGGGAAAGCCGATCCAACTTTATTCACTAAGACATGTGATGGTGACTTATTTGTGTGCCAAATTTATGTCGATGACATAATATTTGGTTCTACTAACCAAAAGTCTTGTGAAGAGTTTAGCAGGGTGATGACTCAAAAATTTGAGATGTCGATGATGGGCGAGTTGAACTACTTCCTTGGGTTCCAAGTGAAGAAACTCAAGGACGACACCTTCATCTCTCAAACGAAGTACACGCAAGACTTGCTTAAGCGGTTCGGAATGAAGGACGCCAAGCCCGCAAAGACTCCAATGGGAACCGACGGACATGTCGACCTCAACAAAGGAGGTAAGTTCGTTGATCAAAAGGCATACCGGTCTATGATAGGTTATTTGTTTACTTATGTGCTAGTAGACCGGATATTATGCTAAGCGTATGCATGTGTGCTAGATTTCAATCCGATCCAAGGGAGTGCCATCTTGTGGCCGTTAAGCGAATTCTTAGATATTTAGTTGCTACGCCTTGCTTCGGGATCTGGTATCCAAAGGGGTCAACCTTTGACTTGATTGGGTACTCAGACTCCGATTATGCTGGATGCAAGGTTGATAGGAAGAGTACATCAGGGACGTGCCAATTCTTAGGGAGGTCCCTGGTGTCTTGGAGTTCCAAGAAGCAAACTTCTGTTGCCCTATCCACCGCTGAGGCCGAGTATGTTGCCGCAGGACAGTGTTGCGCGCAACTACTCTGGATGAGGCAAACCCTTCGGGACTTTGGCTACAATCTGAGCAAAGTCCCACTCCTATGTGACAATGAGGGTGCAATCCGCATGGTGGATAATCCTGTTGAACACAGCCGCACGAAGCACATAGACATCCGGCATCACTTTTTGAGAGACCACCAGCAAAAGGGAGATATCGAAGTGTTTTATGTTAGCACCGAGAACCAGCTAGCTGATATCTTTACCAAGCTTTTAGATGAGAAGACCTTTTGCAGGCTGCGTAGTGAGCTAAATGTCTTAGATTCGCGTAACATGGATTGATCTATAGCATACATGTGTTTATGCCTTTGATCATGTTCTTTTATGCATATTGTTGCTTATTTATGGTGCTCAAGTTGTACACATGATCCCCGGACCTCACAAGTCCATTTGCAAGTGATGCACTTATTTAGGGGGAGGCATGCTACAACTTGACACTTTGAGACTAATCTTATGTTTAAGTTTACATGTTTTAGTCTCAAAAGTTGATTGAAAGGGAAAGGTGGACTTGGACCATGAAAGACTTCCACTGCACTCCGATGAGAGGGTAACTTACTCCACGTTCATCTCCATGCTCTTATTGCCTTTTGCTCTTAATTGACTATTTTGATGAGGCAATGAGGTTAAGGGGCCAAAAATGATCCCGTTTTGGTGCTTGATGCCAAAGGGGGAGAAATTAAGGCCAAAGCAAGAAATGGATCAGCTACCACTTGAGAATTTTGAAAATAATAGAGTTAGAACTTTGTGTTTTGTCAAAATTCTCTTAGTGTCTCTTGTAGGGAGAATGTTTGATTATGGGAAAAAGGGGGAGTTTTTGAATCTTTGATCAATTTCTCTTAGAATACCTCTCTTTATATCTCAACAAGTGTATTTGACTTAGAGATAGGAAATTGAGTTTGATTTGCAAAAACAAACCAAGTGGTGGCAAAGAATGATCCAAATATGCCAAATTTGAATCAAAAACAATTCTTGTTCTTGTTTGCATTACTGTTGCACTTCTATGTGTTGCTTTGTGTTGTGTTGGCATAAATCACCAAAAAGGGGGAGATTGAAAGGGAATGTGCCCTTGGGCCATTTCTAAGTATTTTGGTGATTAAGTGCCCAACACAAATGGTTTAAGTATTAAATTGTGCCAAATGGTGGATGAAGTGTAAATCAACACAAAGGTATGATTCTAGACTTAGTACATTGTTTTTTGTGTACTAACATATTTGTCTAAGTGCTAGAATCAGAGAAAATACAAAAGGAAAAAGACTTGGCTGGAGCAGCCAAGACTCAGCGCAGTCTGGGTGCACCGGACTGTCCGGTGGTGCACCGGACAGTGTCCAGTGCGCCAGGCTGGCGTCTGGTCAACTGGCCGCTCTCGGGAATTCGTCGGCGGTGTACGGCTAAAATTCACCGGACAATCCGGTGGTGCACCGGACTGTCCGGTGAGCCAACGGTCGGCCGAGCCAACAATCTGATGGGGTCACCGGACTGTCCGGTGTGCACCGGACAGTGTCTGGTGCGCCAACGGCTCCAAATCTTCAACGGTCGGCTGCGCCAATTTAGGAAAGCAATCTACACCGGGCACTGAACAGTGCCTGTCCGGTGGCACACCGGACTGTCCGGTGCGCCACCCGACAGAAGGCAAGAATAGCCTTCCTAGATTGCTCTCAACGGCTCCTAGCTTCCTTGGGGCTATAAAAGGGACCCCTAGGCGCATGGAGGAAATACACAAGCATTCTTTGATCATCTCTAAGCACCAAGACTTCATTCTAGCGCATTTGATTCTTTGTGATAGCAATTTGAGCTCCTCTTGAGTTGAGAACTCCGTGTGTGAACTTAGAGCTCAAGTTGCGACTAGTGTGCGTGTTTGTGCTGTTGCTTTTGAGATTTGTGTGTGTTGCTTTTCCCTCCCTTACATCCGTGCTTCTTTGTGATCATCATTTGTAAGGGTGAGAGGCTCCAAGTTGTGGAGATTCCTCACAAACAGGATATAGTGAAAGAAAGAAAAACACCATGGTATTCAAGTGGATCTTTGGATCACTTGAAAGGGGTTGAGTGCAACCCTCGTCTATTGGGACGCCACAACGTGGAGTAGACAAGTGTTGTACTTGGCCGAACCACGGGATAAACCATTGTGTCTCTTATGCTTGTTCTCACTGTGACTATTGTGTTTCACAAGAGCTTGGTCCATAGCCACTTGATTTCATTGTGCTAACACTTAATCAAGTTTTGTGGCTTTAAGTTTCAAGTTTTTACAGAATCACCTATGCACCCCCCCCCTCTAGGTGCTTTCAGACATGGCTATAATTGACTGGACTGTCCAGTGAGCCAACGGTTGCCGGCGCCAACGGTTGACCACGCAATCTGCGGGCGACACGTGGACTGCTCCAACGGACAGCTGGTGCACCGGACTGTCTGGTGCACCAACGGGCCCGGAGGAGCAACGGTCGGATGTGCCTGATTTGGAAGGAGATCGTGCACCGGACATGAACAGTGACTGTCCGGTGGTGCATCGGACTGTCCGGTGCACCACTCGACAGAAGGCAGGAATTGCCTTCCAAGATTGTCTCTAACGGCTCGTAGCTGCCTTGGGGCTATAAAAGGGAGCCCTAGGCGCATGGAGGAGAACACCAAGCTTTCAAGAAACATTCTACCCAGACTCTGACTCCACGCATTTGATTCTCTGTTAGTGATTTGAGCTCCATTTGAGTTGCGAACTTTGTGTGTTGTGTTTTGAGCTCAAGTCGTGACTTGTGTGCGTGGTTGTGCTGCGGATTTGAGTCTTCCGTGTGTTGCTCTCCCCAACCTTACTCTATGCTTTCTTTGTGATCACTATTGTAAGGGCGAGAGACTCCAAACTGTGGAGATTCCTCGCACACGGGAAAAGACTCTAAAGGAAAAGACTGTGGTATTCAAGTTGATCATCAGATCACTTGAAAGGGGTTGAGTGCAACCCTCGTCCATTGGGACGCCCCAACGTGGAAGTAGGCAAGTGTTACTTGGTCGAACCACGGGATAAAAATCGAGTGTCTCTTGTGTTGCTTTCTCTGTGATTGTTGTGTTCAGTAGAACCCACTTCAAAGCTACTTAGTCGCACTAACTCTCTAATAAACTAAGTCTTGTGGCTATTTACTGTTTGATTTAACAGGATCACCTATTCACCCCCTCTAGGTGCTCTCAATTGGTATCAGAGCCGTACTCTTCATCTAAGGGACTAACCACCCGAAGAGATGGATCCTAAGGGTAAGGGGATGGTGGTCAATGATAAGGAGAAGGAGTCCCTCTTCAACGAGCCAAGAGACGACAAGCTCACTGACTCAGGCTCGAGTCACAAGAAGAGGGACATGAAGAAGAAGAGATGCATCAAGAAGATCATCTACTATGACAGTGATGCATCATCTTCTTCACTAAGGGACGACAACGACGACGACGACTCTTCGTCAAAGAAAAAGACGGTTAATCAAAATTATTCTTTTGATTACTCTCGCATTCCCTATAATTCAAATGCGCATCTACTTTCAATTCCCCTTGGAAAACCTCCACACTTTGATGGAGAGGACTATTCATTTTGGAGTCATAAAATGCGTAGTCATTTATTCTCTCTCCATCCTAGCATATGGGAAATTGTAGAAAATGGGATGCATTTTGATAGCATTGATAATCCTATGATTATAAATGAGCAAATCCATAAAAATGCCCAAGCTACTACTGTGTTGTTAGCATCTCTTTGCAGGGACAAGTATAATAAAGTGAGTGGCTTGGACAATGCAAAACAAATCTGGGATACCCTCAAGATATCACATGAGGGAAATGATGCCACTATGATCACAAAGATGGAACTAGTGGAAGTCGAGCTGGGGAGGTTCGCGATGATCAGGGGAGAGGAGCCAACTCAGACCTACAACAGGCTCAAGACCCTGGTCAATAAGATCCGAAGCTACGGAAGCACAAGATGGATGGATCATGATGTCGTCCGACTCATGCTAAGGTCATTTACTGTAATTAACCCCCATCTTGTGAATCTTATTCGTGAAAACCCCAGGTACACCAAAATGACGCCCGAGGAAATCCTCGGAAAATTCGTGAGCAAGCGCATGATGGTGAAGGAGGCTCGATACGTGGACTATGCACTAAACGGTCCACCACCCGTCTACGAGCCATAGCTCGTTGCTCTCAAAGCAACCAGCAGCAGGGAGGCGCTACCAAGCAAGGTGACACAAGTGGAGGCTGCCGGGCTCAATGAAGATGAAATGGCGCTTATCATCAAGCGCTTCAAGACCGCGCTTAAAGGACGCAAGGAATACTCCAACAAGAATAGAACAAAGGGAAAGCGCTCCTGCTTCAAATGCGGTAAGACTGGTCATTTCATAGCACGGTGCCTTGATATTGATAATGACCAGGGACAAGAAAAGCACGGGAAGAGGGAGAAGAAGAAAAGCTACAAGAAGGCGAAGGGCGAGGCGCACCTTGGAAAGGAATGGGATTCTGACTGCTCTTCATCCGACTCCGACGATGAAGGATTAGCTGCCTTGGCCTTCGACAAGTCTTCGCTCTTCCCCAACGAACGCCACACTTGCCTCATGGCCAAGGAGAAGAAGGTACATATTCGAGATTCCCCTGAGTACTCTTCTTCTAGTGATGAGGAATCCTCCGATGATGAAGTAGATTACTTTGGTTTATTTAAAGGTTTAGATAGAGCCAAAGTAGAGAAAATTAATGAATTAATTGATGCTCTAAATGAAAAAGCTAGACTGCTAGAAAAGTAAGAGGACATTTTGTATGAGGAACATGACAAATTTGTTAGTGTACAAAATTCTCTTGCTTTACAAACTAAGAGAAATGAAGTGCTATCTTCTGAGTTATCTGTTTGCCATGAATCTATATCTAGTTTAAAGAATTTAAATGATGAATTAAATGTTAAGCTAGAGGATGTTAGTAAAACAAGTTCATGTGTAGAGCATGTTAGTATTTGTAATAGATGTAAGGATTTTGATGTTGATGCCTGTGATGAACATCTTGCTTCTATCACCAAATTACATAATGAGGTGGCAAGTCTTAATGCCCAACTTAAGACTTGCAAGGTTGATTTTGATAAATTGAAATTTGCTAGGGATGCCTACACTATTTGTAGACACCCTTCAATTAAGGATGGACTTGGTTTTCGAAAGGAAACGAAGAACTTAATAAGCCAAAGGACTCCCGTTCCCAACAAGGAGAAAGGGAAGGCCCCTATGGCGAGTAGTCCTTAAAGGAACCATGCTTTTATTTATGATAAGAAAATTGCTGGCCATTCTCATTATAATAAGAGTTATGTTCATGCTGCTTATTGTGATTCACATGCTATGTTTGCCTCTAGCTCTACTTTTGTTCATGGTAGAAGTAGGCCTAGAAGAAATCATGTTGTGCCTCATGTGCCTAGGAAAATGTGCAATGAACCCACTACTGTTTTTCATGCTTGCAACACTTCTTTTGTACTTTCATGTAAGAATGAAAAAGTAGTTGCTAGGAAGTTGGGATCCAAATGCAAGGGAGACAAGACTTGTATTTGGCTTCCAAAAATTATTGTGACTAACCTTGTAGGACCCAACAAGAGTTGGGTACCTAAAACTCAAGCATAAATTGCCTTGCAGGTTTATGCATCCGGGGGCTCAAGCTGGATTATCGACAGCGGATGCACTAACCACATGACGGGGGAGAAGAAAATGTCCTCCTACGTCAAGAACAAGGATTCCTAGGATTCGATCATCTTTGGAGATGGGAACCAAGGCAAGGTCAAAGGATTAGGAAAAATAGCAATTACATCCGAGCATTCTATCTCTAATGTGTTTTTAGTTGAATCGCTTGGTTATAATCTGTTATCCGTGAGTCAATTGTGTAACATGGGTTATAATTGTCTATTCACAAATGTAGATGTATCTGTTTTTAGAAGAAGTGATGGTTCACTAGCTTTTAAGGGTGTACTAGATGGCATGCTCTACTTAGTTGATTTTTCAAAAAAGAATGCCGATCTAGATGCATGCTTAATAGCTAAGACTAATATGGGCTGGCTTTGGCATCGCCCTCTAGCACATGTTGGGATGAAAAATCTTCATAAGCTTCTAAAGGGAGATCATGTGTTAGGACTAACTGATGTCTATTTTGAGAAAGAAAGACCTTGTGCAACATGTTAGGTAGGAAAATAGGTGGGAAGCACTCATCACGGCAAGAATGTGATGACAACATCAAGATCACTGGAGCTCCTTCACATGGACCTCTTTGGACCCGTTGCCTACCTAAGCATCAGGGGAAGTAAGTATGGTCTTATAATTGTTGATGACTTTTCCCGCTTCACTTGGGTGTTCTTTCTACAGGATAAGTCAGAAACCCAAGGGACCCTAAAGCGCTTCTTAAGGAGAGCTCAAAATGAGTTTGAGCTTAAAGTGCAAAAGATAAGGAGCGACAATGGGTCCGAGTTCAAGAATCTACAAGTTGAAGAGTTTCTTGAGGAGGAAGGCATCAAGCACGAGTTCTCTGCTCCCTACACACCAAAGCAAAACGATGTGGTAGAGAGGAAAACAGGACACTTATCGACATGGCGAGAACTATGCTTGGAGAGTTTGAGACGCCCGAGTGGTTATGGTCGGAAGCCATGAACACAGCATGCCACACCATAGACCGGCTCCATCTGCATCGCCTCCTCAGGAAGACCTCCTACGAACTTCCTACTGGTAATGTTGGAGACTTGTTCTCAAATGCTATGAATTAAGAACAAGGCAGCATAAAATGTTAAATGTTAACGTCCTTCGTCCACGAAGCATTATTCCCTTGAGGATAATGAACCTTGGACGAAGGTTAATGAGAATATGATTACGAAGGTTAAGTCTTCGTAATCAAATTTTAATAGATTGTACAAGATAATATAAAATAAAGGGTATCAAAGGTAAATGAATCATAAACGAATCATATTATAATATATTAAATCATTGAATACAGCTTTACCTCTGCCTTGACAAAGATTGGTTCCCGAATGATGCGATTACAATTACCGGAATCCGTGAACAGTAAAGGAATACTGTTCACTATTTATAGACACAGGACACAGCCTGTGAAGAATTACAATTATGCCCCTCATAAAAGTTTACAACATTGACTCAGACCTTTATGGACTAAAAGGTCATTCTATCTTTAAGTCGGTTTGTAATACCGAAGCTTCATGAAGAGGAACCTTCGGCCAACTCATACAAACAGCTTCAGCTGAAAACCGCTTATTCCTACAAGACCTTCGGCGACGAAGCATAGTCCCAACAGGTAACAAACCCAATGTTTCTTACTTTCGTGTATTTGGGAGCAAATGCTACATTCTGGTGAAGAAAGGTAGACACTCTAAATTTGCTCCCAAGGCTGTAGAAGGGTTTTTACTAGGATATGACTCAAATACAAAGGCATATAGGGTCTTCAACAAATCATCGGGATTAGTTGAAGTCTCTAGCGATGTTGTATTTGATGAGACTAATGGCTCTCCAAGAGAGCAAGTTGATCTTGATGATATAGATGAAGATGAAGTTCCGACGGCCGCAATGCGCACGATGGCGATAGGAGATGTGCGACCATAGGAACAACAGGAGCAAGATCAACCATCTTGCTCTACAATGGTGCATCCCCCAACTCATGAAGATGACCAAGTACTTCAAGAAGATGGGAAGGATCAAGGGGGAGAACAGGAAGATCAAGTGATGGAGGAAGAGGCACCACGGGCCCCTCCAACCCAAGTCCGAGCAACGATCCAACGAAATCACCCCATCGATCAGATTCTGTGTGACATCAGTAAGGGAGTAACTAATCGCTCACGCTTAGCTAATTTTTGTGAGCATTACTCGTTTGTCTCTTCTATTGAGCCTTTCAGGGTAGAAGAGGCCTTGCAGGATCCGGACTAGGTGTTGGCCATGCAGGAAGAGCTCAACAACTTCAAAAGGAATGAAGTCTGGAACCTGGTGCCACGTCCAAAGCAAAACGTTGTGGTAACCAAGTGGGTGTTCCACAACAAGTAAGGCGAGCACGGAGTGGTGACGAGAAACAAGGCTCGACTTGTGGCAAAAGGTTATGCCCAAGTCGCAGGTTTGGATTTTGAGGAGACTTTAGCTCATGTGGCTAGGCTAGAGTCAATTCGAATATTATTAGCCTATGTCGCTCACCATTCCTTTAGGCTATTTCAAATGGACATGAAGAGCGCTTTCCTCAACGGGCCAATCAAGGAGGAGGTATACGTGGAACAACCCCCTGGCTTTGAGGATGACAGTCTTGTGAGGAGTTTAGCATGGTGATGATGCAAAAATTCGAAATGTCGATGATGGGCGAGTTAACATACTTCCTTGGATTCCAAGTGAAGAAACTCAAGGACGACACTTTCATCTCCAAAACGAAGTACACTCACGATCTTCTCAAGAGGTTTGGGATGAAGGACGCTAAGCCCACGAAGACATCGATGGGAACCGACGGGCATGTCGACCTCAACAAAGGAGGTAAGTTCGTTGATCAAAAGGCATACCGGTCCATGATAGGTTCATTACTTTATTTATGTGCTAGTAGACCGAACATTATGCTTAGTGTATGCATATGTGCTAGATATCAATTCGACCCCAAGGAATGTCACCTTGTGGCCGTTAAGCGAATTCTTAGATATTTAGTTGCTACGCCTTGCTTCGGGATCTGGTATCGAAAGGGGTGTACCTTTGACTTGATTGGATACTCAGACTCCGATTATGTCGGGTGCAAGGTTGACAGGAAGAGTACATCAGGGATGTGCCAGTTTCTAGGAAAGTCTCTGGTGTCCTGGAGTTCCAAGAAATAGATATCTGTTGCCCTATCCACCGCTGAGGCCAAGTATGTTACCGCAGGACAGTGTTGCGCGTAACTACTTTGGATGAGGCAAACCCTCCGGGACTTTGGCTACAATCTGAGCAAAGTCCCACTCCTATGTGACAATGAGAGTGCAATCCGCTTGGCGGATAATCCTGTTGAACACAGCCGCACTAAGCACATAGACATCCGGCATCACTTCCTGAGGGACCACCAGCAAAAGGGAGATATCGATATTTATCATATTAGCACCGAGAACCAGCTAGCCGATATCTTCACCAAGCCGTTGGATGAGAAAACATTTTGCAGGTTACGTAGTGAGCTAAATGTCTTAGATTCGCGTTACTTGGATTGATCTATAGCATACATGTGTTCTATACCTTTGATCATGTTACCTTATGCATTTACAACAGTTGTTATCTATTTTTGGTGCTCAAGTTGTACAAGTTCTCCCTGGACCTCACAAGTCCATATGCAGATGGTGCACATATTTAGGTGGAGATGTGCTACAACTTGACCCTTTGAGACTAACTTGTTTGGTTGAGTATACTTGATGTAGTCTCAAAGGTGCATTGAAAGGGAAAGGTGAACTTGGACAATGAAAAGACTTCCACTGCACTCCGGTATTAGTGTACTTACTTCCAAGTTCACACAAGCTCTCATTGCCTTTTTGCTCTTAATTGACATTTTTGGTGAGGCAATGGGGCTAAAGGGCCAAAAATGATCCTGTTTTGGTGCTTAATGCCAAAGGGGGAGAAATTAAGGCCAAAGCAAATGGATCAGCCAACCACTTGTGAATTTTAAAAATAGAAGAGCTAGAAAGTTGTTTTTGTCAAAATATTCTTATTGCAAAATTTGGTCTCTTGTGGGGGAGAATTTTGATTATGGGAAAAAGGGGGAGATTTTGGCACTTGATCAATTTCACTCTTGGGATATCTCTCTATTTTCTCAAACAAGTGACTGTGACTTAGAGATAGGAAAAAGAATTTGATTTGCAAAAATAAACCAAGTTGTGGCAAAGAGTGATCCAAATATGCCAAATTATAAGCAAAAACAATTTGGTCTTCAATTGCATTGATGTTGCACTTCTTTTGTTGCTTTTGGATGTGTTGGCATATAATCACCAAAAAGGGGGAGATTGAAAGGGAAATGTGCCCCTGGGCAATTTCTATAAGTATTTTGGTGATTAGATGCCCAACACACTAATTAAGTTCTTATGTGCTAAATAAGTGAGAAGTGCAAATCAGAGACAAAGGTATGTTTCTAGGCTTGGTGAATTGTTTTATGTACTAACATGGTTATCTAAGTGCTAGAAACAGTGACAAAAGAAGGAGAAAAGAAAAGGGAAAGAGTTGGCTGTGTGCAGCCAACATCAGCTCGGCCTAGCACACCGGACTATCTAGTGGTGCACCGGATAATGTCCGGTGCGCCAGGCTGGTCAACGGTGAAGTAGCCGGTCTCGGGAATCGACGGAGTTGTACGACTATAATTCACCGGACTGTCCGGTGGTGCACCGGACTGTCCGGTGAGTCATCCGCGACGAACTCGCCGCTCTCGGGAAAAGGAAAAGGCGACGTGGCTATAATTCACTGGACTGTCCGGTGGTGCACCGGACTGTCCTGTGAGCCAACGGTCGCCAGCGCCACCGTTCGGTCGCGCAATCTGCGCGCGACACGTGGACTGCTCCAACGGACAGTTGGTGCACCGGACTATCCGGTGTGCACCGGACAGTGTCCAGTGCGCCAACGGGCCCGGAGGAGCAACGGTCGGATGCGCCTGATTTGGAAGGAGATCGTGCACCGGACATGAACAGTGGCTATCCGGTGGTGCACCGGACTATCCGCTGCACCACTCGACAGAAGGCAGGAATTGCCTTCCAAGATTGTCTCCAACGTCTCCTAGCTGCCTTGGGGCTATAAAAGGGACCCCTAGGCGCATGGAGGAGAACACCAAGCTTTCAAGAAACATTCTAAGACTCCCAGACTCCGACTCCATGCATTTGATTCTCTGTGTTAGTGATTTGGGCTCCATTTGAGTTACGAACTCCATGTGTTGTGTTTCGAGCTCAAGTCATCACTTGTGTGCGTGGTTGTGCTGCGGATTTGAGTCTTGCGTGTGTTGCTCTTCCCAACATTACTCTATGCTTTATTTGTGATCTCTATTGTAAGGGCGAGAGACTCCAAACTGTGGAGATTCCTCGCACACGGGAAAAGACTCTAAAGGAAAAGACCGTGGTATTCAAGTTGATCATCGGATCACTTGAAAGGGGTTGAGTGCAACCCTTGTCCATTGGGACGCCACAACGTGGAAGTAGGCAAGTGTTACTTGGCCGAACCACGGGATAAAAATCGTGTGTCTCTTGTGTTGCTTTCTTTGTGATTGTTGTGTTCACTAGAATTCGCTTCAAAGCTACTTAGTCGCACTAACTCTCTAATAAACTAAGTCTTGTGGCTATTTACTGTTTGATTTAACTGGATCACCTATTCACTCCCCCTCTAGGTGCTCTCAGCTTAAGGGAACACCAATTATATGCTAAATTCAGCAAATGCATGTTTTGGCTGGGGGAAATCCAATTTTTGGGACATATATTGTCTGCAAATGGGATTGCGGTTGATCCCAGCAAGGTCAAGGATATTCTAGAGTGGAAACCACCAACCACTGTACATCAAGTTTGAAGTTTCCTTGGACTGGTTGGCTATTACCGCAGATTTATCCTAGATTTCTCCAAGATTGTGAAGCCAATTACAAGTCTATTGAAGAATGATACAAAATTTAATTGGTCCTCAAGATGCAACGAAGCCTTCGAGCAGCTGAAGGTATTGTTGACCACTGCTCCGGTATTGGCTCAACCAGACATTGAAAAGCCTTTTGTTGTGTACTGTGATGCATCGGGCAGTGGCCTCGGATGTGTCTTAATGCAAGAGGGCCGAGTTATAGTATATGCTTCAAGACAGTTGCGCCGGCATGAGGAACATTATCCAACTCATGACTTATAATCAGCTGCTATGGTTCATGCCCTTAAAATATGGCATCATTATCCGCTGGGAAATATCTGCCATATATATATAGATCATAAAAGTTTGAAGTATATTTTTACCCAGTCAGAACTAAACATGAGGTAGAGAAGATGGCTGGAGCTGATTAAGGATTATGAATTAGAAATTCACTATCACCCAGGCAAGGCCAACGTGGTGGCAAATGCACTAAGTCGCAACGCTTCCTGCCATTGTCTTACAGTAAAGACTTCTGACATCATGTTATGTCAAGAAATGGAAAAATTAAACCTAGGAATGATTCAACATGGAACCTTGAACCAATTGAAGCTTGAGTCGATTCTTCTGCAAAAGATTATTGATGCTCAAAGAAATGATAAGGGTATGAAACATATTCATCAGAAAATAGAAGCCGGTAAAGCAAATTGTTTCAGAAAGGATGATCAAGACATACTATGGTTTAATAACCGCATAGTTGTGCCTAAGGATGATGAAGTCCGCCAGCAAATTTTGGATGAAGCTCATCTTAGTCGATATTCTATTCATCCTAGAAGCACTAAGATGTATCAAGATTTAAAGCAACATTATTGGTGGACAAAAATGAAGATTGAAATTGCTTGCTATGTGGCGAAATGTGACACTTGTAGACGTGTCAAAGCCATGCATATGAAGACAGCTGGTCCACTGCAATCTTTGCCCATCCTAACTTGGAAATGGGAGGACATTAGCATGGACTTCATTGTGGGATTACCCAGGACAGCAAAAGGATTTGATTCTATTTGTGTTATAATTGATCAACGTACCAAGATGGCCCATTATCTGCCCATCTGTGGCAGAACCGCCTGAATTATTCCAGCTTAAGTGCCTAAATCACGCCTCAAGGGCTGTAACACACTTAAATCGGAATAACCCGTCAGTCCCTCAGATCTAGTCTGATGAAGCCACTTAACCAGGATCAAATTCCACAATCTCACTCGAAGGTGAGTCACAAAAGAAATACAATAAAGCAAGAAACCTCAAATTAAGTACAGAAGTTATTACATGAATCAGAGTTTTTCAAAATGCGGATAAGAGTTCATAAAATAAGATGCAGCGGATAATCGATGTCGTCGGTAGCGAGGAAATGGGCAAGGCCTAGCCCACAACTCCTCGTGCTCCTCTCCTGCCGGAGCAGCATCCCACTCGACCGTCCAACCCGGTGGCAGGGTGGTAGGCCAAGTCACACCATCAACCATATCCTGCAGCGTACCAGCAAAAATTTTGCCACAAGCAAGGCTGAGTATACTAATACTCAGCTAGACTTACCCGGTGTGAGGAATCTACTCCTCTACCTCTAGACATGCAGCTGTTTCGCTGGGGGGTTTGGTTTGCCAAAAGCACTAGCTGAGTCTAAAATCAAGTTTTAACTTTTCAAGTTTTAGTATGATCCTTTTAAACTAACTGAGTACCTAGCTACTCATACATGGTATCAAACATTATCTCAATCAACATATTTTGAATGTTACCTCTTTCCACTTCTTACTCAATGTAGTACAAGGGGTCAAGCAGTCTCATTAGCTGCGAGAAGCAGACGATTCGAATCGAGTTTTCTCCTTGCAAGGTAAACCTAAACACACGACATGTCAGAGAACTCCGTACCCACACATGTCAACTGTCCCCATCGATTCCCCGTTCGCGTCCAGGCCTCACCGCCTTGGCATACAATGCTCCACTGACCCCGGCTGCCGCCGTGCAGTGACCGCAGTTGTACCCACCATAGCTAGCATGGGAGACCCGGTCTCAGGTCGCGTGAGGGATAAAGTCCGCGCCCGGCTTCACTCAGGTACTAGGTTTACCGGTTACCATATTTCCTGACATGTGCTTAGTACGTTCAAAAGCTTGACTTAGGTATCCACACATTAATCCTTAATTCCTTTTTCCCGTCTCATGGACAAGGCATCCTCCCTGGGTCCAAGTCCATAGACCAACAAATATCCTGTTATCAAGATGAATACAATCAATTCCTGGCCTCGCGCGAGTGGTAGAAAAATTCACTCGACTTCTATCGAGACCCTGATTAGCAAAGCAGCTACTCGACCTAGCATACTAGTATTCATCTCAAAAGGTATCCTAAGTTCATGCAACTAGAGGTTCCACGCAACTCATACACTTAAGTGCACATTACAATCCTACAAGCATTAAGTGTAGTAAAGTAGCGTATAATAATATGGTTATGCATAAAAAAACTGGGGCTTGCCTTCAATAGCTGGGGCTGCGGGGAGATCCTCGATAGCAGCCTCGGGAGTTTGCTCCTGGTCCTCCTCTTGGACAGTTCCTTGCTCGGGGATGAGCACGTACTCTCCGTCAGCGAGATTACAATCTAATGAATGCAATCAGCAAGATACATGCATGATATGATATGTGCTTTAGCAATTTAAACTTTGATGGTGAATGATCTACTTAAATTAGATAGAGTTAAATCTTGTTACACAAGAGTTTTGGTGGTATACTTAGTAATTTGGATCACACTCAGTTAAACTAAGTGGTAAATTCATTTTGGTGTTCTACTAAATTCTTTTAAAGTCTTAGCGAGAATTGTCAAGATTTCAAGTTGGACTTATTGGGGCGAGGTTTATCTTTCCTTTCTTTCCCTTGATTTACTTTATGTTTTTAGAGTAGGTTTGAACTACAAGTTATCTTAATAAATTTTCAAAAATTCTGTAAAAATTACAGTGGCTTATTACTGGTGTATAATTCTCTGTCTCAAAATTTGGGGTTCAAAAAGTGAATAGTTTTCTCTATACCAAATTACCAAATTTTAGGGCATAAGGGGTGATTTGAACTACAACTACCATTTAATAGTGGGAAATTTTCTAATACTTATTTTTGCTGGCATTTAGATGTTATAACATGACTTGGAAAAAATTTCTAGCCATTAATACTTAACAGTTATTTTATTATGTTTTTCCCAAGTTTCTAGCCAAAGGGGTGCTTTCTACTACCACTATATTTGAAAAACATCAAACAACAGATTTCTGATTTTTCCTAGCTTCTATTTTGCGCAAGAGCAATCATTTTGAAGTTTGGCATCCTTTTGCTTAAAGGAAGGGGTGGTAGAAATTATTTGGATTAAATAGCCTTTTTCATGAAGTATTTGTAATAGGCATTATTGTGCATCCTTTAAATGGGTTTGCATTTTTCTCTGGTGGCCTATCTCATTAGTGATCTAGCAAAATTTTATTTGCCCATTATTGCATTATTTGTGTTACTAATGATTTATTCAAAATATGACTCATTATCATGTTCTATTTATCTACCCTACTTAAAATGATGGGCTGGGGTGTTTATTATTTTTGCAATGGGGTTTTGGTGATCACAAGTTCACTGAATTTTTATTAATAACTTTGGGTCTGGTTTTATAATTCTAATAATTGTTTTCTAGTTGGAATAATACTAAATAAAACATTTCACTTTGAATCTGTTCTGGACTAGAGGTCTTTCTATTTTTCCTAGGTTCTTTGTTACTGAAGTAGACTAGGAAAAATAATTTCATCCACTGCTCACTAATTTCTAAGGTCTTTCTGATTTTCCTATGTTTTGGGCAAAAATGGCTTTTAATATATATTCCCACTAAATTTTTCAATATTGGGTTCTTACTATTTTTAAACAGTGTTTAAATGGGGTTTGAATATCTACAAATTTTCTCAAGGTCAGCACAGAAGCATAACTAATTTTCCTTAATTAACCAAGGTTTGGTCAGTTTCTGTATTTAATTCTAAACTCTAAAATTTAAAACAGAAAGCATGGGTTTTAGCATTTTTAATTGGTAGTCCATAATATTTATAATCCAGAAAATTGGTTTGACAATTTTTGGTTAAGTATTTTTCAAGTTATGAATTTTCTAAGTTCTCTGTTCATTAAAAAGATTAAACAGAAATGATTAAATTGAAAACTACTTTGTAACGGGGTCCCTGGCGGGTGTTTTCAATTTTCCTTACAGACTAGTCCTTAGGCTACTATTCAAATGTGTCGTTGACAGTTCAGAAAATCCCCTGGATTCTTCTAATCCTAACCCGAGGTCCTTCCCCCAATTTAAACAGTACCCACGGTGGAAGAAATGGTGGAGGGGCTTACTGGCGGCGAGACTGCTCCGGTGAGGTGGCCGAGGGTATAGGGGAGGTCCTGAGGGTCACGGTGATGTGCGGGTCGCCGTCGGGGATGGTCGGAGTCGGCCGGTCCACGTGCGCAGGCGGGGGAGCTCGTCGGCGGCGAGGAGTCCGGCCTATCCAGGGCATAATTGACCAATCAAACGGGTCAGAGAGCTTCACCAGGGATTAAGGAAGGTGTGCAAGCGAGGAATTGAAGAACGGCTCACCGGATTGCTTGGTCTACGCGCGCAGGCAGGTGGCCGAAGTCCGGTGAGGGCGATCCTGGCCTTCCGGTGAAGTTCTGCCGGGTCCGAGGGCTGGGAAAGCTTCACAAGCTAATGGCGAAGATAAACGAGCGGTTGGCGTGGGTTGGAAGTGACTGGAATGGGCTGGCCACTGTGGCCGAGGCTCTGGCGGCAATGGCGGGCGGAAAAGAGCTCGCCGGAGCTAAGGAGGGGCATCTGGCCGGCGAGGGTGAGCACGGGGTGGGGTGAGGCGCACCTGGGCAGGCTTTATAGGCGCGGGCGGGCACGGTCGAGAGCAAGGGCACGCGGCGGACTTGACTGAACGCTGGGGCGAGCGCGCGCGCGGGTTGGGCGAGCGCCAGCGTGCCGACCAGGGTCGAACACGTGTGCCCGTTTGTTCTGCCCAAGTTCTAGCGCGTGTGGTCACTCATCCGTGCCTGCTCTCGCCTTGGTCAGTGCACAAAACCTCTTCTCCTCCCTACAAGCTACAGATCTTGTGTGGGGGTCATAGGATTTTGCCTACTGGTTTCAGAGATTTGGAGCCCGGAAATCCGGTCTGTCTCTCTGCTCAAACCCGAGGCAAATCCAAGGTTTTGTCATGTCTAGGGCTCGCGTCCCAATGCCATCTTCTGTCATGCGACAGAGGGGTTAGTTAGACACGTTTTTGTCAATGGGGTCATTAGGATTTGAGCTAGGGATCAAGGTGAACACGCTTGATCTTTGGCTCAAGGTCTGAAATTCAGAATTCTGAAATTCAGAATTCCCTATTGAGTCCCCACTTGAGAAGCTTGCTTGGGTTTTATTTAAATTATTTTGGCCAAGCTTCCTTAATCTTTATTGTTGCTTATTAAATATACTTCAATGTTTATATTTGGACCAAGCCATGATTCTATATTTTTCATACTCTTTTGCCTTATCTCTTAAATTTTGCTTTTAGAGCTCAATTAGGGTTGTTATTAGGGTTTCAACATTTTGCCCTTTTGAAAACTCATTTGTTTTTGAATCATGATGCTTTTAAGTATAAATTTAGTGGATCCTTTATTCTTAAGTCAATTTGATGCTCATGCTCCATTTGGGTTCACATAAGATGATGGTTCTTGGGTTAGCACTTGAGAGAAACCCTAGGTGACACTGGGGTGTCACAGCCTTCCCCCATTAAAGGAATCTCGTCCCGAGATTCGGGTCAAAGTCCTCCTGGGGTAGAGCGAAGGGTGAGACTTACATGAAGTGGGTGCTTATGATTATTAGGGCAAACTGCTCTTCGAATGTCATTCTCTTTGCAACTTCAGAAGGAAGTCCTTTTTAAATTTTGTTTCATGATTACTTCATTCTGATTTAAGATTATATTTTTGAAATTTGGGTTCGAAGGGCAGGAGGAGGGGTTGGGTGTGATTACGTACCAGTTTCCTTAGGTAGGCAATCGGGAATGTTGGATCGCAAGAATTCCTCAGTCTCCCAGGTAGCTTCTTCCTCTGAGTGATTACTCCACTGGACCTTATACAACTTGATCGATTTAGCCCGAGTTGATCTTTCTTTGCAATCCAGAATCTTAGAAGGGTACTCTTGGTACGATAGATCTGGCTCTATCTCCAATTCTGGCTCTACTATGATCTCGGTCGGCAATCGAACACACTTCTTTAGCTGAGATACATGGAACACACTGTGAATGGCAGACATTTTTGAAGGTAACTTCAGTTTATATGCCACGGGTCCACAGGCTTCTATGATCTCATAAGGTCCAATGTAGCGAGGGGCTAGCTTGCCTTTGATTCCAAACCTCTGCACTCCTTTGGTGGGTGATACCTTGAGATAAACGAAATCTCCCACCTCGAACTGGAGAGGTTTCCTTCTTTTATCATGGTAACTCTTCTGCCTGGCCTGAGTAGCTTCTAGATTTTTCCTGATTAGTTTGACCTTCCTTTCGGCTTCAGTCACTAAGTCAGGTCCAAAAACTTCTCTTTCTCTAGGCTGAGACCAATTGAGCAGTGTTCTACACGTTCTTCCATAGAGGGCTTCAAAAGGTGCCATCCTTAGGCTGGATTGATAACTATTTTTATAAGCAAACTCTGCCAAGGAGAGGTTCTTATCCCAGTTCTTGCCACAATCGATTGCACAAGCTCTCAGCATATCTTCAAGAATTTGGTTTACCCTTTCAGTCTGACCATCAGTCTGTGGGTGGTAAGCTGAACTTCTAATTAGCTTGGTCCCTGTGGGGGATAGATATCCCCCGGGTCCACTAAAAGAGTAAAGGACCTCACGAAAGGCCCAAGGGCCCAATAAATCGTAAGGTCATTCTTTCGTGGGCCAGGGGAGAAACAGCCAGCGAAGCAGAACGACATGGGGCCGGATTGGTACAAGCCCGGACGGCCCGCAGCATCGAGCGAATGACCGCAACAGAGATCCGACTTTCCCGCGCTGGAGCCTCCATGCAACGAAGCCATGCGGGGATAAGTCGGTGAGGGTTACGTAGGGATAATCTCAAGAGGTTCACTATCTTTTAGCTACTCGTTGCTATCTTATCCACGTGTACTGCCCCACGGTCGAGTATATAAGGCCTAGGGGGCACCCCTTCAGAACGATCGACCCTTTACTTAGCCATCCACATCAACTCTCTGTATTCTCGATCCAGAGAGCTTTCTTGTAACCACATCCACCAAGCATACTCATCAGGACGTAGGGTGTTACGCATCTCTAAGCGGCCCGAACCTGAAAAACTTGTCCATTGTCCCTCGTGCGATCGGCGCGAACCATTTTGCTACAGTTGTCGACACCGTCCTACTCCTAAAACACCTTGAGGGGCAACCCCGGGTGTGCGGTCGGACCCAAAACACCGACAGCTGGCGCGCCAGGTAGGGGGTGTGTCGACAATCCAAGCTAGCTCAATGGCCATCTCCTTCTATAGCAAGATCACCCTACGACCCGGATCCGTGTTCTGCTTTGGAACAATCTCATTTGTAGCGGATGAAGAAGGAATTCTGCACCGTATCGCGGATCCGCCGGAAAAGGAGTCTCCCCCAACGAACTCCAAAAATATCGGAGAAGCGCAACCCCCAGCTCTCCGGATGAAGATCGTCTCCGGAAAGCCAGGGGCCGAGGGCTCGCTGACTCGGAGAACTCCGCTGCCTACTTCTCCGACAAAGGAATGGACACAGATCGCAAGAAAGAAGGTAACTGGGGAGAAGCAAGTTGCTCTTTCCGTCCCTCGTGCCTCAAAGGGGGACGGGAGGAAGATCACCACGACAGCAGCACCGTTCTACCCAGACGTCCTCTTCATCGGGAGAGCGGAGTCGCCCATCATCTCCGACGACGAGCCGACTGTACCCGGGGAGGAACCGCCTCAACAAGAGTCCCGACGACGGAGGAACCGGCGCAGGAACGTTCGACGACATCACGCAGCCGGAGAGCGGAATCCAGAACAGCCTGTCTCGCGAGACGAGGTCTCGGAGGTAGGAGAAACTCCGGAAGAACGCGTCTTCAGAGAGCGAAGGAACTCCCGACGACGTGATCGCCGACGAGCTCAGGAACAGGCTGAGCAGGATGCAAGGCAGCGTCGAGAGAATCCATTCTTCGGGCGCAACCTGAACCCCGACTTCGCCCGAGCTATGAACACGCCGAGCGAAGTCGGAGGGGTACTGGCTCGGATAGCTGAGGGACTTCCTCGGACTCCTGACGCCGATGGCTACCGACGACTGTTCACCCAGGCGGCCAACCATCTTCTACCGCTTGCTCACCCGCCGAACGACCTACGACACGCCATCAACAGTCGCCGAGACGCGCGAAGCTCCATCAATGCTTCACGCGAGCGGCGGCATGAGAACGAGATACGCCGTCGGGAGGAGTATGACCGGGATCACGGCATCCCGACTCAGAGCCAAGCTACCAGAACTGAGTCGGCAACGGCCTCAACTAGCGGAATCACCCGGGGCGGTCGAGGAACCACAATCACAACTCCCCTCCCCGGGACAGACATCGTCCCCGACGACAGGAGGACATGTGCGGAGTGTCCGCTCTTACTCCGCGCCTTAGGGCCATCCAATGGCCTCCCAACTTCAAGGTATCCAATGTTGACAAATATGAACCTAAGCAGGATCCATGGGGTTGGCTAGCCGTCTACACCACCGCTGCTCGAGCTGCCGGGGCGTCCGAAGACGTGATGACCGCGTACTTACCCATTGTCCTTGGGCAAGACGCGCTGCAATGGCTGCGACATTTACCCCGACACTGCATCGACGTCTGGGGCGACTTCAGTCGACGTTTCACCGCCAACTTCCAGTCCCTCTCCGACAAGCCGGCGCAACCGTGGGACCTCAAATCCATCAAGCGTCGGGGGGACGAGACTCTCCGGTCGTACCTCAAAAGGTTTCAGACCATGAGAAATCGTATCCCTGAGGTCACGGAGGCGGCTGTGATCGAGGACTTCTACAGAGGCTCCAATGACTCGGTTTTCGTCCGAGCCATACTACAGAAGGCACCGACTACCTCCGAGGAGCTGTTCCGGGAAGCCGACCTCTACATCACCGCCGACGAGCGAGCCCAGGACCTCATCGGAGGAGCAAAACCCGCACCGGCAGCACCACGACGCGACATGAACCAGCAACCCGACAAACGATGGGAAAAGAGGCCTCGCGAAGAAGTGCACGCCGCCGGACCACCTGCCTCTCGCGCCTGAGGAGGTCCTCGTGGAGGCGAACGCACGTTGGATGACATCCTCGATGCCCAGTGCCCGTACCACAAGGACATGCGCCACACTCTTCGTAACTGCCGAGACTTCAAGCACTCCGTCGGACACGGCCGACCCTTCCAACCTCTACCTCCTCCTCCGCCGAGGGGAGGACCAGATGAACCACGACAACCCCATCAGCAGGAGGAGGGAGGAAGAGGAGCTTTCCCGCGCGTTGACAGGGAGGTCAACGTCATCTTCGGTGGACATGGATCGCAGGAGAACAGAAGACAGCAAAAGCTCAACGATCGCTAGATACTGGTGGCGACCACCGGCCCTCCCGCCCCATACCGGTGGTCGGAGCACCCGATCACCTTCACTCGGGCAGATCAATGGCTCAACTTCGACCATCCGGGCAAATACCTGCTTCTCGTCGATCCGGTGATCCGAGAGAGCCGGGTGAAGAAGGTGTTAGTGGACGGGGGGAGCAGCATCAACGTCACCTTCCCCTGGACACTCCAAGGCTTGGGAGTTCACCTCAGAGAGCTCCACGAGTCGGACACTCCTTTCTTCGGCATTGTGCCGACGGAAGGGGAATACCCGCTGGGCCACATCTACATGCCAGTCACCTTCGGAACTCCGGAGAACTACAGAACCGAGTTCCTGAGGTTTGAAGTGGCGAACTTCGACTGCGGGTACAACGCCATCATCGGGAGGCCTGGATTGGCCAAGTTCATGGCCATTCCGCATTACACGTACATGATACTGAAGATACCAGGACCGCAAGGGATCATAACTGTGCGCGCCGACTTCCAAGGCGCCGCAGAGTGTTTCCGAGTGGCTATTCAAGCAGCCCTCACTGCCAAGCCATCGACGGCTCCCTCCACACTGGTGAACTCTAAGCCTGAGGAGGACCTCGCAGTACCGACGAGTGAAGCTCAGACCGCGACCTCTATGCGGCCGACTGAAGAAACCAAGAGAATCAACTTGGGGTTCGCTGATGAGCGCAAGACGGCCATCATCAGCTCCAGCTTGGATGACAAATAGGAAAGCGCGCTCATCCGGTTTCTGCAAGATAACTGAGATGTATTCGCATGGCAACCTGCGGATATGCCGGGAGTCCCAAGAGAACTGGCCGAGCACAAACTGAAGGTTTATCCCCAGGCAAGGCCGATTCGGCAAAAACTACGTCGTTTCACGCCTGACAAGAGAGAGGCCATTCGCACTGAGTTAGCTCGCTTGATCGCAGCTGGATTCATTAGAGAAGTATTACATCCCGAGTGGTTAGCCAACCCTGTTCTTGTACTCAAAAAGAATAAAGTGGATTGGCGCATGTGTGTTGATTATACTGATCTCAACAAACACTGTCCGAAGGATCCTTTCGGGCTCCCGAGGATAGATCAGGTGGTGGACTCCACCGCTGGATGTTCTATGCTGTCTTTCCTGGATTGCTATTCTGGATACCATTAGATTAGTCTGGCAAAGGAAGATGAAGAAAAAACGGCATTCATTACTCCGTTTGGTGCTTTCTGTTATACCTCCATGCCGTTTGGCCTCAAAAACGCTGGAGCAACTTACCAGAGAGCCATTCAAACATGCTTAGCCGATCACTGGGGCAAGCGTGTGGAAGCCTATGTGGATGATGTGGTAATCAAAACACAGGACTCAAAAGACTTCATCGAAGACTTGCAACTGGTTTTCAACAGTCTGAGGCGGTATAAATGGAAGCTTAATCCCGAGAAATGTGTTTTCGGGGTACCAGCCGGAAAGTTGCTCGGGTTTATTGTCAGCCACCGGGGAATTGAAGCTAATCCAGATAAGATTGAAGCTATCATGAAGATGGAAGCACCTCGATCGCAGAAGAAGGTTCAGCGGCTTACTGGATGCATGGCAGCTCTAAGCAGATTTATATCCAGGCTGGGAGAAAAAGGTCTGCCATTTTACAAGTTACTCAAAAAGGTGGATAAGTTTCAATGGACTTCAGAAGCGCAAGAAGCTCTAGATGCTCTGAAAAAATTCTTGACAACACCACCGGCACTGAAACCACCTCGGCGAGCCACTTCAACTCAACCAGCTGAAGATTTGCTGCTGTATATCTCTTGCACGACTCACGTGGTAAGCACCGCGTTAGTAGTCGAGCGAGTAGAAGAAGGACATGCCTATCCAATACAACATCCTGTCTACTTCATTAGTGAAGTCCTAGGCCCCTCGAAGAAAAAGTACCCTCAAGTTCAGAAGCTATTGTACGCAGTACTTCTAACTGCCCGCAAGCTGCGTCACTACTTTGACGACCACAAAGTCATAGTAGTCACAAGTTTTCCAATAGGGGATATTCTTCACAACAAGGAAGCCATCGGTCGAATAGCCAAGTGGGCTTGTGAGCTGGGATCTCATGACATCGAGTTCCGACCTCGCACCGCCATCAAAACTCATGCACTGGTTGATTTCGTATCGGAGTGGACTGAACAACAAGTACCAGACAACCCGAAGACTGCAGAAGTATGGCGAATGTATTTTGATGGCTCACTAAAGCTGCAGGGAGCAGGAGCAGGGATTCTCTTCACTGCGCCTGGAGGTGAACACCTCAAGTACGCCCTCCAGTTGCTATTCCCAGCCTCCAACAATGCAGCCGAGTATGAAGCTTTGATCCATGGATTGAACATTGCCATATCGTTGGGTGTCAAAAGATTAATGATATACGGAGACTCTCTGGTAGTCATCAGCCAGATAAACAAGGAGTGGGATTGCTCAAGCGATTCAATGGGAAAATACTGCGCTGCCGTCCGAAAGCTGGAAGATAAATTCGAGGGTCTGGAATTTCATCATGTAGAAAGAGATCGGAACACAGCAGCCGATGTACTGTCCAAACTGGGGTCCGGTCGAACTCAGGTCCCGCCTGGGGTTTTTGTGCAAGAAATTCTGCGGCCAAGTATCTCAATGGATCAAACAGAAGAGTGCAACATCATAGATCAACCCGAGTCAGACCCTGATGACTGGAGAAGGCCGATCATTAAGTATATAAAGAATGAAGAAGAACCAGACGACAAGAATTTGGCAGAGCGCATTGCAAGACAGTTGGCTCACTATACACTTATTGGGGAGACATTATACAGAAGGGGTGCATCAGGCGTCTTCATGAAATGCATTCTCCCATCCACTGGAAAGCAACTTCTGGAGGAAGTCCATGCTGGGCAATGTGGAATACATGCAGCCTCCAGAACACTAGTCGGGAAGGTCTTCAGGTCAGGATTCTATTGGCCAACAGCAAAGAACGATGCAGCCGAGTTAGTTCGAAGGTGCGAGGCCTGTCAATACTTGTCAAGGCAACAACACATGCCAGCACAGCAACTGCAGACCATACCAGTAACTTGGCCCTTCGCATGCTGGGGACTGGATATGATTGGACCTTTCAAGAAAGCTCAAGGGGGATACACCCATGTATTGGTAGCAATTGACAAGTTCACTAAATGGATAGAATTCAAGCCCATTGCCTCCCTAACCTCTGCTAAGGCCGTGGAATTCATACAAGACATAATATTCAGATTCGGGATACCAAACAGCATCATAACTGATTTAGGATCCAACTTCACAAGTTCAGAATTCTTTGACTTCTGCGAGCAAAAGAGCATTCAGATCAAGTATGCATCTGTAGCCCATCCAAGAGCCAACGGGCATGTTGAGCGAGCCAACGGGATGATATTGGATGCACTCAGGAAAAAGATCTTCGATAAGAATGAAAAATTCGCAGGAAAATGGATAAGGGAATTACCCTATGTTGTTTGGAGCCTAAGAACCCAACCTAGCCGAGCTTTGCATGGAAACACTTCTTTCTTCATGGTCTATGGGTCGGAGGCAGTGCTACCTGCTGATCTCAAGTTTGGGGCGCCAAGGCTGATCTTTGAAAGCATAGCAGAAGCCGAGACCACCAGGCTGGAGGACATAGATGTACTCGAGGAAGAACGGTTAAACGCAGTAATCCAATCAGCAAGGTACCAGCAGACTCTAAGGCGCTATCACGACAAGGCTGTGCGACAACGACTCTTCTCAGTAGGAGATCTCGTCCTCCGCCGAATTCTAACGGGAGAGGGACGACACAAGTTATCACCCTTATGGGAAGGACCCTTCGTGGTAGCAGAAGTCACTCGGCCCGGATCGTATCGCCTCACTCAGATGGATGGCACAGAAGTTGGGAACTCCTGGAACATAGAACACCTCAGAAAGTTTTATCCCTAGCTGTACCTCAAAACTGCTGGGATGATGATGATGTACTCTATAAAGGGGAAATATGTCATCAATAAAAAAGAGGTCTCAAGGATACTCAATTCATTTACGATTGACTTGCATTCTTACTTAACTCAGGGTGACCACTATGCCCTGCTAACGGAGCAATCGACTTAAGTCGGCAACGACTTAAGGCGGTGCAACATGCTCATGCCTACTTAACTCAGGGTGACCACTATGCCCTGCTGAAAGAGCAATCGACTTAAGTCGGCAATGACTTAAGGCGGTGCAACATGCTCACGCTTACTTAACTCAGGGTGACCACTATGCCCTGCTGACGGAGCAATCGACTT
The DNA here is from genome assembly GCA_029449295.1 of Zea luxurians. NCBI lineage: Eukaryota > Viridiplantae > Streptophyta > Magnoliopsida > Poales > Poaceae > Zea > Zea luxurians. The sequence continues at coordinate 39,748 of JAOPSE010001430.1, read as the reverse complement.
AAGTCGACAATGACTTAAGGCGGTGCAACATGCTCACGCTTACTTAACTCAGGGTGACCACTATGCCCTGCTGACGGAGCAATCGACTTAAGTCGGCAATGACTTAAGGCGGTGCAACATGCTCACGCTTACTTAACTCAGGGTGACCACTATGCCCTGCTAACGGAGCAATCGACTTAAGTCGGCAATGACTTAAGGCGGTGCAACATGCTCACGCTTACTTAACTCAGGGTGACCACTATGCCCTACAAACGATCGACTTAAGTTGGCAGCGACTTAGGATCGGTGCAACGTGCTCGCGCCTATATAATTGAGGGGATGACTTCCATATCCCGCAAACAAATTTCATAATCATCATGCGTCATTACTGCCAACTCATTAACTGATAAATTCTGATACAATGAGAAAGTAATTATGACATTCGAATGGTAAACTGGTGTCCTCTAACAAATACTCGATCATGTAGACCGCGCGCTTGGGGCACGCAAAATGTTTTTGTATTTTGCAATGTCTTTCTCAGGAGCGACCGACGAAAAAGGGCGACTCGAGGAATCAGGGGCGGCGTTCACGTCAGCCCTTATGTCTTCAGGAACAACCACGCCGGGTCTCCTCATCAAGATTCGTCCCGCCCGAATAGCCTTGTCCAGGGCTTTGTCACGTTGGGCCTTGAGAGTAACAGAAGTTTCTTCAGCAGTTTTAGCAGCCAGTCGAGTGCTCTCTAACTCCTGGGCAATGGATTTTTTGGAAGCTCGGAGCCCTTTGATAGTAGCATCCTTCGCTGATATCAACTGCTTAAGCCGGGTTACCTCCTCCATGGATTCCTGCAGCTTACGACGTTGGAGGTCTAATTCTTCCATGGTGAAGCGATGACTTCTTTCCAAGATAGTCAGCAAATTGCTAGAATCTCGATACAACCTGTCAAGATTGTCACGAGAAGCAGCAAGGATACGTTTTTCTTCCTGAAAGCACAAGTCAGTTCCTTTAAAAAACCAAGCAAGTAATAGGAGCACAGCAAGGCAAAGCACAGTTTCGTATATCACCTTTTCAGAGTCGAGCTGAGCATGAAGAGAAGAACTCAGTGCGTTGGCATCATCTAAGGCAGCGAAGACCTGACTCAGCTCAATCTGACTTTGAGAGTACTTTTCCTCAAAATCAGTGCATCGCTGGGCCAATTCAGCCTGATCTTGAGAATGTTTTTCCTCAAGAGTTGCAATCTGTCGAGTCATTCCTAGCAAGAGGTAATCAAACAAAACGAGGTTAGATGGTAAAACAGTCCACAACAAAGGCGAAGAAAAGAAAAAGGGCACTAACCAGTGTTAGTCGCCTCCAACTCGGATACACGACGATGAAGTGACACTGGATTCCAACACGTAAGAGACAAAGCCACTTCTGGGACGGAAGCACCCTGCGATCTCAGCTGGCTGGCCATCCCATCCACCAAAACCTGATGAGAAGAACAGATGAGCATAATGACAAAAATCCATGCAATGTAAAGATCAAGCTAAAAAACAACACAGTACCTGGAGGTTGGAAAAGAACGAAGGGATCCCCAAATCAGGAGAAATCAGCTGATAACCAGGCGCAAGGCCACCACCCGAAGCAGTTTGCAACGGACTAGTAGGAATCAGCTCAGCGCCTTCAACAGAGCCGAACGCCCGATCAGCGGGGACGCTGCCCTCTAAAGCGACCCCCTGGCCCAAAGTTTGGGCTACCACCATGCAGCCAGAGTGTGGAGGTGATCCCGCGTGAACATCCATGGAAGTACAGGAAGGAGACCCTGTTTGGGCACCCTCGGGGGCTGGGTTATAGTTGGCACTGCCCACTTGAGCCGGATCATCCCCGGCAGCACCCTCGGGGGCTGGGCAGTGGCTTACACTCTTCACCCGAGCTAAGTCATCCCCGGCGACATCCTCGGGGGCTGGGCATGTGTCAGCACCATTCTTGAGGTCCAGACTCTCCGCAGTAACCACCTCTAAGGTTGACGGGCCTTCAGCCACTTCCATGGAACTAGGACAATCCAAGTCAGCATCCCGACCCTCGAGATCGCGCTCTAAGGTCGACGAGGCACGGGATGACCTTAACCCAGCTTCAGGCATGACAGCGCAAGCCTCCATCGCATCATCATCCACTGGCTCTGATAACAAGTCCTCTGGGACCATATCCTCAAGAGTTTGATCAAAGTTGGCCAGGGACAGTTCTTGCAGACCAATGAGGGCAGACAAAGCAGGAGAGGGAACTCCACTACTTTCACCACTGGCAAGGAATTGCCGACTGTTCTTCCGAGTCAGAGGGACCTCATTCTCTTCCTCCCTGTCGTCTTCATCAGCAACACAGGCAACACCCCCATTGGGATCAGCGACAGACATACCACACCCATTGGGTCAGCATCAGTAAATTCTGGCACGGGAACCTCCTCAGCAGCAGGAACCGAGGGACCAGCGCCCTGATCCAAACTAGATACTTGCCGAAGACGTCTCTTTTTCTTTTTCTGCTGATCAGCAGAAAGATCAGTTTGATTGGCTCGGCAAGGACGTCTCGGGCGAACACGGACAGATCTCTGAACATCCAAGGTTGTACCAGCTTCTGGGAGAGGCGCCACCGCCAATGTCCCAGCAGGAGTAGCATCAGAAGAATCTTCAGCCAGCATATCAAGCATAGCACTTATTTCTGCATCATTAGGATCCAAAGGCACCTCAAAATGGACTTGTCGTTCGTCATCAGGAATCTCCCCAAGCGAGGCAACTAAAGCACTGACTTCTTCATCAGAGGGTCGCGTTCTAAGGCCCAAATTGCCATCAGTCGCAGGTGGATTTGACACGAAAAGAGTGAAGACTTTGGCAGGAGGCAAATTCCAGGCCGAGTACGCCACCGGAGCACCAACATTGGACACCTTGCCCCTGAGAATCATTTCCAGTCGGCTCACCATGTCTGCAGAAGGGATTCTCCTGTTGGTAACCCGAGTTGAGTCGGCTAGCCCCCGATACAGATAAGCTGGGTGGACCCTATCTTTCAGTGGCTGAATGTTCTTGAAAACGAAGTCAGCAACCACAGCTTCAGCAGTTAGACCTCTCTCTTTCAGCAGTCCAACTTCAGCTAGCAACACGCCCGCTTCAGCTACCTCCTCATCTGTGGGAGACTCGGTCCAGCTTGGGGTGCGAACGTCTGGCTGTCTTCCCGACTGGGGGGGGAGAGAATTTCCATAATTATCAACTATGAACCACTCTAGACGCCACCCCTTAATGCTGTCTTTAAGGGGAATCTCAAGATATTCAGTCTTCCGTCCCCGGCGCATCTCCAAACTGGCACCCCCGACCAACTGATGTTGACCCCCGGCCATCCCAGGGCGACAATGATACAGATATTTCCATAAACCGAAATGTGGCAGCACGCCAAGAAAGGCTTCGCATAAGTGAACGAAGATGGAGATTTGCAGAATTGAGTTAGGGTTCAGATGGGTCAGGTTAATGTGGTAGAAATCAAGGAGACCACGGAAAAAGGGAGAGATGGGAAGGCCAAGGCCGCGGAGAAGAAAAGGAGCGTAAACTACAGACTCGTGGGTATCCTCTGTCGGGACAGTAGTCCCGTGGCAAATCCGCCAAGAACAAAGTTCCCGCGGAGGAAGAACCCCGATGGACACGAGGTGGAGGAGTTCAGCTTCGAAAATGATAGACATGTGGTTACCTGCAAAAGGCAACTGGTTGTTGGGATCGATGGGAGGAATCACCACAGCGGACGAGCTCGCGATTTTCCTCTTGGGAGCCATCTCGATTCTACCAGTGAGCAGATTGGAGGCGAGCGGCAGAGAGGATTCGGAAGCGGGAATGCAAGAACTAGGGCGCGGAAAGCAAAGGCGGCTAAAAGTGCAGCTCTTATGGGATATTCTCGAGCCAGATACCGTTTCAAAAAGTGCCCAGTCATCACCCGGCGGTTATTTCCAAAACCCCAGCACGCCACGTGGTCATCCGGCAGTTATTTCCAAAAAGCCGATGGGCCACCTCATCACTCGGTTATCATCCTCAAAATAGCTCATGCGGCCTGCTATCACTCGGCGTTGCCTCTAAAACGCTGATCTCGTGTTCAATCGCTCGGCATTACTTCCAAAATGCCGACGGCGACCTTCAATCACTCGGCGTTGCCTCTAAAACGCTGATCTCGTGTTCAATCGCTCGGTATTACTTCCAAAATGCCGACGGCGACCTTCAATCACTCGGCGTTGCCTCTAAAACGCTGATCTCATGTTCAATCGCTTGGCATTACCTCTAAAATGCCGACGTCGACCTGCTCTCACTCGGTGTTGACTCTAAAACGCTGATTTCATACTCAGCCGCTCGGCATTGCCTCTAAAGTGCCGACGTCACCATCCAATCACTCGGCGTTGCCTCTAAAACGCTGATCTCGTGTTCAATCGCTCGGCATTACTTCTAAAATGCCGGCGGCGACCTTTAATCACTCGGCGTTGCCTCTAAAACGCTGATCTCGTGTTCAATCGCTCGGCATTACTTCTAAAATGCCGGCGGCGACCTTTAATCACTCGGCGTTGCCTCTAAAACGCTGATCTCGTGTTCAATCGCTCGGCATTACTTCCAAAATGCCGACGGCGACCTTCAATCACTCGGCGTTGCCTCTAAAACGCTGATCTCACGTTCAATCGCTCGGCATTACTTCTAAGATGCCGACGTCGACCTTCAATCACTCGGCATTGCCTCTAAGACGCGGGTATAGCGTTCAGTCGCTCGGCATTACTTCTAAAACGTCGATACAGACTACAAGATTACTCGGCAGCTACTTCTGGAAGCGTCAGTATGATGTCCAAGTTATTCGTCTACTGTCTCAAAAGAATCAGTTTGATAATCAAGCAAAGCAAGTCATCAAGAAGAAGCCAACGTCATTCTTTCATTAAGGGAAGACAATAAGCTTACAAATCAACTCTTTGCGAGTTGATGCTTCCCTACTATTACTACATTACATTACAACTACTACTACACTACGCTATACTACTCTACATTACTACTACATTATTCTAACTATACTAAACTATACTAATATCTAAGAAGATCAGTGGCGTCTAGCCACTGGCCCTGCCCCTGCTGCCGCCGCCGCCCTTGCTGCTGCCCTTGGTGCTGCCCTTGCTGCTGCCGCCTCTGGTGCTGCCCCTGCTGCCGCCGCCATCGCCGCTGCTCCTGCCGCTGCCGCTCCCGTCGCCGTCGCCACCGTCATCGCCGTCGCCGTCATTGTCGTCGTCGTCCTCATCCTCGCCGCCGCCGTCCGAGTCCTCCTCATCCGAGGAGTACTCCGACTCATCCGAGCCCTCGAGCCCGGAGCGCTCGACGGCCCGGATGTATGTCCAGACTTCCGCGGCTATCCCCTGGGAGTCGTCCGAGTCATCGGACGACGCCGGGGGAGAGACGGGAGCCGGAGATCCCTCGGACTCGGAGGAGAACTCCTCCTCCGAGTATTCCGAGTCACCGAAATCCTCCGATGGAGGAGTCGGTTCGCGCTTGCGCTTGTTGCTCTTGCCCATGGCGGAAGCAGATGGGAGAGAAGAGAAGGAAGCAGTAAAGAACAGCAAAGAGATGTGAAAAAACCAGAAGGGCAACAACGCTATTTATAGAAGGGAAAGGCAACCGCTCACCTCCAACCGCGGTCACTGAACAGTCGCAAAGCATTCAATAAGCACTTCCACCCGTCTGGAGACACGTCAGGCGGCTGACGCCGTTTCATGCAACACTACACCCATTGGGACTCCAGTCAACAGCGCAAAGGATATGATTACACTCGCCGTCCCATCACATTAAAACTCAGAAGCAGCCGGCTAAAACACTCAGCGTACCAAGCCGTCCCTTGCCCACACCCATTGGGGGGGACGCCCAGGAATTATCAGTATATTTTTCAAAATGGTCACATCTGTGCAGAGCATGCAGTGAATGCCTCAAGACAAAAATGAGATATCAACAAGAGTTAGAGGGAAGCCAAATATAGCCAGCAGAGTGCAAAATATGGTCGACAGACACGACTTGAAGACTAGACAGAGAACGTCCATCAAATGTCCAATCAGTCACAGAGCAAATAAATTACACTACCTAGCAAGATACGGATGGATTGCAAACTCGGCTGCAAAAGACAAAATACATGCTGACCTCTGAAGCATAATATTGATGACATAGCGCGGATGACATCATGCCAACTTTTTTACAAGCAGAAAGGATAATCTTCAGCAAAAGGACACAAAAAGAAGACCTTCGAGTGAATTATCCTCAAAAATCCACTTGAAGGTCGGGGGCTACACCCATTGGGTGCACCTCCGGTGCACCCCATGGATTATCATTCCAAGCCGAGATAGTGCCGATTTCTAAAGCATGGGACAAGATTAAAAAAGCCAACCCTCAACCAAAATGAGCGAACGCAAATGGAAATGATCTCTACTGAAGACCTTCGAGTAGATTATTTTCTAAAATCTACTCGAAGCTCGGGGGCTACACCCATTGGGTGCACCTCCGGTGCACCCAATGAAGTTCAGAATCCTACAAATTGGAATGCCGACCTCTAAGGCACAGGCACGAAGCCAGGTTTTGGTCAACGAGTGATCGGAGCAGGAGAAGACAACAGGAAGCCACCTTTCTTCAGATTACCTGCAAGCTGGACCTGAGATCTTCGGGTTGATTATCTCTAAATTAACCCAAAGATCGGGGGCTTGTGGGGGATAGATATCCCCTGGGTCCACTAAAAGAGTAAAGGACCTCACGAAATGCCCAAGGGCCCAATAAATCGTAAGGTCATTCTTTCGTGGGCCAGGGGAGAAAAAGCCAGCGAAGCAGAACGACATGGGGCCGGATTGGTACAAGCCCGGACGGCCCGCAGCATCGAGCGAATGACCGCAACAGAGATCCGACTTTCCCGCGCTGGAGCCTCCATGCAACGAAGCCATGCGGGGATAAGTCGGCGAGGGTTACGTAGGGATAATCTCAAGAGGTTCACTATCTTTTAGCTACTCGTTGCTATCTTATCCACGTGTACTGCCCCACGGTCGAGTATATAAGGCCTAGGGGGCACCCCTTCAGAACGATCGACCCTTTACTTAGCCATCCACATCAACTCTCTGTATTCTCGATCCAGAGAGCTTTCTTGTAACCACATCCACCAAGCATACTCATCAGGACGTAGGGTGTTACGCATCTCTAAGCGGCCCGAACCTGAAAAACTTGTCCATTGTCCCTCGTGCGATCGGCGCGAACCATTTTGCTACAGTTGTCGACACCGTCCTACTCCTAAAACACCTTGAGGGGCAACCCCGGGTGTGCGGTCGGACCCAAAACACCGACAGTCCCCAAAGACTCCTGCAGTTGTTCCTAGAATCTGGCAACAAATTGGGCTCCTCGGTCAGAAACAATGGTCCGAGGCAATCCATGCAAACACACGATCCGGTCAATGTACAACTCTGCATACTTTTGAGCCTTATCAGTGGTGTGCACAGGGAGAAAATGTGCCACTTTCATTAGTCGGTCCACAATAACCCAAATCGAATCATGATGACAAGAGGTGTTGGGCAGACCCACGATGAAATCCATGCTGATGTCATCCCATTTCCATGAAGGTATAGATAGGGGTTGCAAGGCTCCAGCTGATTTCAAGTGGCTAGCCTTTAACCTCTGACAGGTGTCACATTCTGATACATATTTGGCTATCTCCCTCTTCATTCTGGTCCACCAATACAAAGGCTTCAGATCATGGTACATTTTGGTGCTTCCCGGATGCATAGAGAATTTGCAGAGATGAGCCTCGTCCAAGATTTTCTTCTTGAGATCCTTGTTTTTAGGAATCACCAATCTGCCTTTAAACCATAATACACCTTTTTCATCTTGGCGGAAACATTTATACTTCTCGACCTTCTGATGGAGATTCTCCTTGATAATCTGCACTCCCTTGTCACTGAGCTGGGCCATGATGATCTGATCTTGCAAAGCTGGCTCAACAGAAATGTGAGACAAAGCACCAGAAGGAATCACTTCAATCTGCATCTTGCTCAACTCATCACACAAGGTGTTAATATGAGAATCCATCAGGATAAAATTGCATTGCAACTTCCGACTCAAGGCATCTGCTACCACATTAGCTTTTCCTGGGTGATAATGTACCTCCAGGTCATAGTCCTTGATCAGCTCTAGCCATCTTCTCTGCCTCATGTTGAGATTAGCCTGAGTAAAGATATACTTAAGGCTCTTATGATCAGTGAAGATGTTGCAGTGGGTTACCATTAAATAGTGCCTCCACATTTTTAATGCATGAACCACTGCTGCCAACTCTAGGTCATGAGTGGGATAATTCTGCTCATGAGGCCTGAGTGCTCTTGAGGCATAAGCAATGACTCGGTTGTCCTGCATCAAGACACAACCTAGTCCAGTGCCAGAGGCATCACAATATACATCAAAAGGCTTGCTGTTGTCGGGTTGCGCTAACACTGGTGCTGTGGTCAGATGTTGCCTCAATGCATGGAAGGCATATTCACACTTCTGACTCCAAACAAACTTGGCTTCTTTCTTTAACAGCTCAGTTATAGGCTTCAAATTTCAAGAGAAATCCGGAATAAATCTTTGGTAATAACCAGCTAATCCCAGAAAGCTCCGAATCTGATGGACAGTCGTTGGTGGCTTCTAGTTCATCACCTCTTGCACCTTATCAGGATCAACAACTATTCCTACTTGAGAGATAGTGTGACCCAAGAATTTGATTTTCTTTAGCCAAAAATCACATTTTGACAACTTGGCATAAAGGTGGTGCTCTCGCAGACGTTGAAGCACTACATGCAAATGCCCGGCATGTTCTTCTTCGTTCTTCGAGTACACCAAGATATCATCGATGAAAACCACTACGAATTTGTCCAATTTAGGCATGAAAAAAGAATTCATCAGATACATGAAATATGCTGGTGCATTAGTCAGCCCGAAAGACATCACCAAGAATTCATATAGCTCATATCTGGTTGAGAAAGCCATCTTCGGAATATCGCTTGCTCGTATCTTGATCTGATGGTAGCCGGAGTGAAGGTCTATCTTGGAAAACACTTTAGCCCCGACCAACTGGTCAAAAAGAACATCAATACGAGGCAAAGGATACTTGTTCTTGATAGTCACCTCATTAAGAGGGCGGTAATCTATACACAGCCTCAAGCTTTCATCTTTCTTCTTCACAAACAAGGCTAGACATCCCCAAGGCGAAGTACTTGGGCGAATAAATCCCTTATCCAGCAACTCCTGCAATTGCTTCTTCAATTCTGCCAACTCAGCGGGTGGCATTCGGTAAGGCCTCTTGGAAATTGGTGGCGTTCCCGGTTGCAACTCGATGGCGAATTCAATATCCCGGTCTGGTGGCATTCCTGGCAATTCATCTGGAAAGACATCTGCATACTCACAGACCACTGGAATCTTCTTCAGAGGTAACTCCGTCATAGAGAAAGCATATGACTGAGTGGAACCTTGACTGGGCAGAATTAAGGTGAAGTTCCCACAGAACGGGGAATTGATTTCCACGATGCGGCTGGCTACATCAAGCACTACTTGGTGCAGGGTCATCCAATTAGCTCCCAAAATAATGTCCACATTTTCCAAATCCAACACAAGAAGGGTGGTTTTGACAATGTGGCTTCCCAGTTGAATAGGCACACTTTGGTTTAATTGATTAGTTGAAATTTTATCCCCAGGTGTGGCTATCATAAATGACCCTTTTGAGTGAGAGAATGGCAGTTGACATTTAGCACTGAACTTTTGGCTAATGAAACTATGAGATGCACTAGAATCAAACAGAATTAAAGCGGGTTGATTATAAACTGAAAAGATATCGGTCATGATGGGAGCTCCCTCAGGTACTTCCTCTAGAGTAGTGAAGTTGAGCTTCCCTTGCCTGACTTGTACCTTCTGCTTTCTTCCCTTGTCTTGATTTGGTGCTGGCATCTGCCTTTGCTGGTTCCTGGGACAATTCTTGGCATAGTGGCCCACATTGCCACAAGTGAAGCACTTGTTCCCATTGCCCTGGCGGAACTGCTGCTGCTGGTGAGGCTGGTTGTTCCTTGGAGCGGGAGCTAGAAAGCGGTTAGGTGCCGGCTGCTGCTGCTGAGGTGGCTTGATCACCCATCTGCCTGCCTGCTGCTGAAAACCCCTGCTCTAATTGTGAGAAACAATCCTGAACCTCTGGGCCTGAGCAGATGGTGCTACCATTGGTGCCTTCCTCTTCTTCTCTGCTCGGTGAGCTACAATGCAATCCTCCTGGGAGATTGCCAGGTTGACCAACTCATTGAAGCTATCAGCCCGGACAGTGTTGAGTCGTTCCCGCAGCTTGGTGTCAAGACCCCTGTGGAAGCGGTCTCTCTTCTTCTCATCAGAATCAGCATGGTAACCTGCATACTGGCATAGGTCGTTGAAGGCCTGAGCGTACTGCAAGACCGTGCGGGTTCCTTGATTAAGTGCCAGAAATTCATTCAGCTTGTGATCAAGAATGCCAGCTGGGATGTGGTGCCCTCTGAAAGCAGTCTTGAATTCCTCCCAAGACACTTCCCGATCAGCTGGGAGCATGGCACGGAAGTGGTCCCACCAAGTCTGAGCACGGCCGCGAAGCTGCTGCATGGCAAAGCGAGCCTTGGCTTTATCAGGGCAGTCTCCCGTGAGGAGGGGAAACTTGGACTCAATGACGCGGAGCCATACGTCGGCATCCAACGGATCCTCTGCCTTGGTGAACAAGGGTGGCTGTGTGCTCAGAAACTCCTGGTAGGTTGCCGCTGTCGGAGGTCGCTGTTGCTAGCCTCCACCATGCTGCTGAAGGGTGGGGCTGGCGCTGCAAGAGCTATCGCAGAATCTCATTCCGCTGGGCCATTAGCTCCTGCACTATGGGAGCTAGAGGAGGTGGCGGGGAACCTGCTCGTTATGCCCACGGCGCTGCCTAGATGCCATCTGAAAACAGAGATTGTCGCCATTGTTATCCCATCTCATAATCTCCAACGATAAGCCATTATCTCACATGGAAGGAAATAATGCCATAATCATAATATGAGGTTCGAAATGAAGATAACGTGGTTACAAAACATCCCACAGATTTCAAAAGTTCGTAGGGTTACATCAATTAGGGGAAAGTACCTGTAAGCCTAGTTCAAAATCTGACATTAACTAAGCTCGTGTAGTTTTCTATCCGCCTAAAGCGTCAAAGTGACTGATCAACCCTGAGCGGTGGAAGTGACACTGGATGCGGGTGAAAGGGGCATCGCGGAGGTAGTCCCATTGGCACCAGGGACTGGTCCTAACTCCTCAGGAGCCTCTTCTCCCTCGCTTCCAGCCTCATTAGCCTCCATCTCCATGTGGTGCATGTCCAGGTGGTCATTTGCCTCTTCGAGTTCCCGCTGCACATCATGGAGCTGGTTCTCCAAGACATCAATAGTGTTGTCTCGGATCTCCACCTGCTGCTTGAAGGTGGTAATGCGCTGGCTCAGCCTTTGCACCTGCAGATCCTTCTCCACCAACTCGGAGGATAAATCGACCACAAAATCTTCTTGGCTGTCGAGGGTAAGCTTGGTGGTTTGAGCGATGTTAGCAAGATGTGCCATAGCGTCACTCTGCAGGGCCTGGAGGTGGTACAACGCACTCATGCACTAAACAGTGACCCTCCCAACCAAGTCAGGATACATTGCCCACACATCTTTCACATGGCTCGCGCGGTTACACCACATGGGGTCATCCTTCTTCTCAGTAGGGAAGAGTCCCAAATGGTGCATCACCATCTCCAGGGGATGGTAGCCACAGAAGGTCGTCAGAGTCTTCATGGCTGCTGCCTCAGTGGTGTTGTCCGTCCTGAATCCAATCATCTCGGAGTCAAGAGAACGCCAACCCGGCTAAAGGGGATGAGCCTCCAAAGTCAGCCAGACCCGACAACGAGGTACCCGATGCTCCTCATACAGCTGCACCGTGTACAAAGGGGGCGTAGGGTAACCGGCAGAGTTAAGCACTTCCCACAAGATGGAAGGAAAGCCATCGTGAGAAAGGAAGTCAGAGCTGAAATGAGTGTCTCCTCCACTAGCGGGGGTGGGTGAATTCATCTGCGGAAGGGTATCAAAGGTAAAGATTATGGTGGAAGGAAGAAAAATAAAAGAGCCTGGATGGTTTTTAAAGGAAGCGGGTTAGCTCAAGTTTTAATTCCTTTTAGCTTTTATAATGCATGCATGCTGGAAGTAACGTCTCCTCTCCGAATATAAGGGTGCTTCAAGGCATCATTAAAGTTTAAGTACTGGCCCACGGGGTCTACTTAATTAGCCACCTATTTCCCCCTTTATGCCTAAGGTCTTTCGTCCTAGGTCTAGCGGTCTAGTCCTGACGATTCGTAGCAGTTTCTAGGCAAGTTTTAGATTTTGAAAATTGGTATTCATGGTTTATTGTCCTTCTCTATGGTGGAATTTGCTCCGATACCAGCTGTGGCGGAACCGCCTGAATTATTCCAGCTTAAGTGCCTAAGTCACGCCTCAAGGGCTGTAACACACTTAAATCGGAATAACCCGTCAGTCCCTCAGATCTAGTCTGATGAAGCCACTTAACCAGGATCAAATTCCACAATCTCACTCGAAGGTGAGTCACAGAAGAAATACAATAAAGCAGGAAACCTCAAATTAAGTACGGAAGTGATTACATGAATTAGAGTTTTTCAAATTGTGGATAAGAGTTCATAAAATAAGATGCAGCGGATAATCGATGTCGTCGGTAGCGAGGAAATGGGCAAGGCCTAGCCCACTACTCCTCGTGCTCCTCTTCTGCTGGAGCAGCATCCCACTCGACCGTCCAACCCGGTGGCAGGGTGGTAGGCCAAGTCACACCATCAACCATATCCTGTAGCGTACCTGCAAAAATTGTGCCACAAGCAAGGCTGAGTATACTAATACTCAGCTAGACTTACCCGGTGTGAGGAATCTACTCCTCTACCTCTAGATATGCAGCTGTTTGGCTAGGGGGTTTGGTTTGCCAAAAGCACTAGCTGAGTCTAAAATCAAGTTTTAGCTTTTCAAGTTTTAGTATGATCCTTTTAAACTAAGTGAGTACCTAGCTACTCATACGTGGTATCAAACATTATATCAATCAAAATATTTTGAATGTTACCTCTTTCCACTTCTTACTCAATGTAGTACAAGGTGTCAAGCAGTCTCATTAGCTGCGAGAAGCAGACGATTCGAATCGAGTTTTATCCTTGCAAGGTAAACCTAAACACATGACATGTCAGGGCATTCCATCCCCACACATGTCAACCGTCCCCATCGATTCCCCGTTCGCGTCCAGGCCTCACCGCCTTGGCATACAATGCTCCACTGACCCCGGCTGCCGCCGTGCAGCGACCGCACTTGTACCCACCATAGCTAGCATGGGAGACCCAGTCTCAGGTCGCGTGAGGGATAAAGTCTGTGCCCGGCTTCACTCAGGTACTAGGTTTACCGGTTACCATATTTCTCGACATGTGCTTAGTACGTTCAAAAGCTTGACTCAGGTATCCACACATTAATCCTTAATTCCTTTTTCCCGTCTCATGGACAAGGCATCCTCCCTAGGTCCAAGTCCATAGACCAACAAATATCCCGTTATCAAGATGAATACAATCAATTCCTGACCTCGCGCGAGTGCTAGAAAAATTCACTCGACTTCTACCGAGATCCTGATTAGCAAAGCAGCTACTCGACCTAGCATACTAGTATTCATCTCAAAAGGTATCCTAAGTTCATGCAACTAGAGGTTCCACGCAACTCCTACACTTAAGTGAATATTACAATCTTACAAGCATTAAGTGTAGTAAAGTAGCGTATAATAATATTGTAATGCATAAAAAAACCAGGGCTTGCCTTCAATAGCTGGGGCTGCGGGGAGATCCTCGATAGCAGCCTCGAGAGCTTGCTCCTGGTCCTCCTCTTGGACAGTTCCTTGCTCGGGGATGAGCACGTACTCTCCGTCAGCGAGATTACAATCTAATGAATGCAATGAGTAAGATACATGCATGATATGATATGTGCTTTGGCAATTTAAACTTTGATGGTGAATGATCTACTTAAATTAGATAGAGTTAAATCTTGTTACACAAGAGTTTTGGTAGTATACTCAGTTAAACTAAGTGGTAATTTCATTTTGGTGTTCCACTGAATTCCTTTTAAAGTCTTAGCGAGAATTGTCAAGATTTCAAGTTGGACTTATTGGGGCGAGGTTTATCTTTCCTTTCTTTCCCTTGATTTACTTTATGTTTTTAGAGTAGGTTTGAACTACAAGTTATCTTAATAAATTTTCAAAAATTCTGTAAAAAATACAGTGGCTTATTACTGGTGTATAATTCTCTGTCTCAAAATTTGGGGTTCAAAAAGTGAATAGTTTTCTCTAGACCAAATTACCAAATTTTAGGGCAGAAGGGGTGATTTGAACTACAACTACCATTTAGTCGTGGCAAATTTTCTAATACTTATTTTTGCTAGCATTTAGATGTTATAACATGACTTGTCAAAATTTCCTAGCCATTAATACTTACCAGTTATTTTATTATATTTTTCCCAAGTTTCTAGCCAAAGGGGTGCTTTCTACTACCACTATATTTGAAAAACATCAAACAACAGATTTCTGATTTTTCCTAGCTTCTATTTTGCGCAAGAGCAATCATTCTGAAGTTTGGCATCCTTTTGCTTAAAGGAAGGGGTGGTAGGAGTTATTTGGATTAAATGGCCTTTTTCATGAAGTATTTGTAATAGGCATTATTGTGCATCCTTTAAATGGGTTTGCATTTTTCTCTGGTGGCCTATCTCATTAGTGATCTAGCAAAATTTTATTTGCCCATTATTGCATTATTTGGGTTACTAATGATTTATTCAAAATATGACTCATTATCATGTTCCATTTATCTACCCTACTTAAAATGATGAGCTGGGTGTTTATTATTTTTGCAGTGGGGTTTTGGTGATCACAAATTCACTAAATTTTTATTAATAACTTTGGGTCTGGTTTTATAATTCTAATAATTGTTTTCTAGTTGGAATAATACTAAATAAAACATTTCACTTTGAATCTGTTCTGGACTAGAGGTCTTTCTATTTTTTCTAGATTCTTTGTTACTGAAGTAGACTAGAAAAAATAATTTCATCCACTGGTCACTAATTTCTAAGGTCTTTCTGATTTTCCTACATTTTGGGCAAAAATGGCTTTTTATAGATATCCCAACTAAATTTTTCAATACTGGGGTTCTTACTATTTTTAAACAGTGTTTAAATAGGGTTTGAACATCTACAAATTTTCTCACAGAAGCATAACTAATTATCCTTAATTAACCAAGGTTTGGTCAGTTTCTGTATTTAATTCTAAACTCTAAAATTTAGAACAGAAAGCATGGGGTTTAGCATTTTTAATTGGTAGTCCATAATATTTATAATCCAGCAAAATTGGTTTGACAATTTTTGGTTAAGTATTTTTCAAGTTATGAATTTTCTAAGTTCTCTGTTCATTAAAAAGATTAAACAAAAATGATTAAATGGAAAACTACTTTGCGACGGGTCCCTGGCGGGTGTTTTCAATTTTCCTTACAGACTAGTCCTTGGGCTACTATTCAAATGTGTCGCTGACAGTTCAGAAACCCCCTGGATTCTTCTAATCCTAACCCGAGGTCCTTCCCCCAATTTAAACAGTACCCGCGGCGGAAGAAAGGGCGGAGGGGCTTACCAGCGGTGAGACTGCTCCAGTGAGGTGGCCGAGGGTGTAGGGGAGGTCCTAAGGGTCACGGCGATGTGCGGGTCGCCGTCGGGGATGGTCGGTGTCGGCCAGTCCACATGCGCAGGCGGGGGAGCTCGTCGGCGGCGAGGAGTCCGGCCTATCCAAGGCACAATTGACCAATCAAACGGGTCAGAGAGCTTCACCAGGGATCAAGGAAGGTGTGCACGCGAGGAATTGAAGAATGGCTCACCGGATTGCTCGGTCTACGTGCCCAGGCAGGCGGCCGAAGTTCGGTGAGGGCGATCCTGGCCTTCCGATGAAGTTCTGCCGGGTCCGAGGGCTGGGAAAGCTTCACAAGCTAATGGCGAAGCTAACCGAGTGGTTGGCGCGGCTTGGAAGTGACTGGAGTGGGCTGTCCACGGTGGCTGGGGCTCTAGCGGCAATGGCGGGCGGAAAAGAGCTCGCCAGAGCTAAGGAGGGGCGTCTGGCCGACGAGGGTGACCATGGGGTGGGGTGTGGCACGCCTGGGGAGGCTTTATAGGCACGGGCGGGCACGGCCGAGGGCAAGGGCGCGCGGCGGACTTGACTGAACGCTGGGGCGAGCGCGCTCGTGGGTTGGGCGAGCGCCGGCGTGCCGACCAGGGTCGAACACGTGTGCCCGTTCGTTCTTCCCAAGTTCTAGCGCGTGTGGTCACTCATTCGAGCCTACTCTCGCCTTGGTCAGTGCACAAAACCTCTTCTCCTCCCTACAAGCTACCAATCTTGTGTGGGGGTCATAGGATTTTGCCTACTGGTTTTAGAGATTTGGAGCCTGGAAATCCGGTCTGTCTCTCTGCTCAAACCCGAGGCAAATCCAAGGTTTTGTCGTGTGTAGGGCTCGTGTCCCAATGCCATCTTCTGGCATGCGACAGAGGGGTTAGTTAGACACGTTTTTGTCAATGGGGTCATTAGGATTTGAGCTAGGGATCAAGGTGAACATGCTTGATCTTTGGCTCAAGGTCTGAAATTCAGAATTCCCTATTGAGTCCCCACTTGAGAAGCTTGCTTGGGGTTTTATTTAAATTATTTTGGCCAAGCTTCCTTAATCTTTATTGTTGCTTATTAAATATAATTCAATGTTTATATTTGGCCCAAGCCATGATTCTATATTTTTCATACTCTTTTGCCTTATCTCTTAAATTTTGCTTTTAGAGCTCAATTAGGGTTGTTATTAGGGTTCCAACATTTTGACCTTTTGAAAACTCATTTGTTTTTGAATCATGATGCTTTTAAGTATAAACTTAGTGGATCCTTTATTCTTAAGTCAATTTGATGCTCATGCTTAATTTGGGTTCACATAAGATGATGGTTCTTGGGTTAGCACTTGAGAGAAACCATAGGTGACACTAGGGTGTCACACCATCAAGATAGATTACCCAGTTGTTGTCTATGCCCAGTTATATATTGCTTGTGTTCTTAGTCTGCACGGAGTTCCAAAGACAATAGTGTCGGATCACGGACCGCAATTTCTATCCAAGTTTTGGGGAAAACTACATAAGTCCCTGCGTACTAAATTGCTCCACAGCTCGGCCTATCATCCCCAAACAAGTGGACAGACTGAGAGAGTGAATCAAATACTTGAAGACATGTTGCGGGCATGCGTTTTGGAATTCCCACAGAAATGGGATGAATGTTTACCATTGGCAGAGTTTTCATATAACAATAGTTATCAAGAAAGTATTAAAATGGCACCATTTGAAGCATTATACGAACGACGGTGCCGTACTCCTTTGAATTGGTCTGAACCAGGAGAAATGTGGTTCTTCAGGCCTGATGTGGTAAAAGAGATGGAAGAAAAGATTCAACGAATCATACATAACTTGAGAAAGGCACAGGTTCGACAAAAGAGTTATGCAGACAAACGACACCAACCCTTGTACTTTCAAGTCGAAGATTATGTGTACTTGAAAGTATCACCAATGAAGGGTGTGACCCGTTTCGGTGTAAAAGGAAAGCTTGCACCCCGATACATTGGTCCGTTTCCTATTCTTGAAAGGTGTAGACCAGTGGCGTACGGACTCCAACTACCCGAAACATTGTCTGCAGTGCACAATGTGTTCCATGTATCCTAATTAAAGAAGTGCCTTCGGGTTACTGATCAAACCGTTGATGTGGTGGATATTACCTTGGAACCAGACTTAACATATTCAGAACATCGCATACGAGTCCTGGATCAAAAGGACAGGGTCACCCAAGAAGAACTCTTAAATTCTATAAGATACAGTGGAACCAACATACGGAAGATGAAGCTACATGGGAAACCCAAGACTTCTTAGAAAAGATATTCCCTAGCTTTTTAGCTTCATGTAATTTGTGAGATATGTACAATTGTTTGTAAAGATGGAATAGACCCATACCACCCCCTGCCTTGTACATGAAATAAGGAAATAAAAATATGACGTGTTTCCTTTTCCCCTACTTACCCTAGGACTTTAAATCTCGGGACGAGATTCTTTTATGGGGGGAAGGATGTAACACCCCTGGTGTTACTGTCACTAAAACTTGAGCATAACATCATGAGCATTGTCATATCATGTGTTTGTTACACCTAGAGTGCATTCACTAGGTAAAAATTTCAAATAAGTTGTACTGATGTGACTTGAGGTGTGATTAACCCTAGGGTAGAGTGCTTAACCCTAGATCATGGCTTATGGATATAAGTAAAGCCCAAATATGTGAAAACCTCAAAAGACATGAGAAATGATCATAAGATGTCATCTTTGATGGACTTTAGTGGCACCAAAACCCTGAAGTGCTAAAAACTCTGAAAAGAACCCTCGAAAACCCTAAATTGGAACCCTAGGGGCTAAGTGCAAATTTTGTGCACTTTTGGACCCAAGTGCAAATACCAAAGTAATAGAACACCACAAATCATGTGTTTCACACATTTGAGGATTTGCAAGTCAAATTATGGGATTTGGACTTATTTGCAAAAAGTACCCCATGAAACCATATGTGCCTAAGTCTCAAAATCAGTGCATAGGGTCAACTTTGGAGCCCTATATCTCTCAATTCATAAAGAGTTTGCCTTAGGTCAACACATCAAACTTGTAGAGCTATGATAGGAGTGCAACTTTGCTTAAATAACTAAGCCTTGATCACATATAAAATTTGGAGTAAAATGAACTCAAAGTTGAGCTATCAGTCACAATGATAACTGAATTATGGCCACCAGTGACATTGGCAGGACTTTGAGGTCGAATTGGAGTAGGATATAGTGATCGATTGGGGATGGTTACTATAGTCGAATTGTAGCTGGATTGTAGATTAACAACTTTGTTATAGAAGGCTTAGCTAGTTGATATATAGAAATTAGAGATAAAAGCTCTGTCAGAGGCTCTGAATGGGGTTTCCCATGGTACAGTGCACTGAAAAAGATCTTCAGGTTCATCCCCCTCGCCGCTGGTGACCAGCGTGACCGGATTCGCTCCGGCGCCGCGATTCGTGCCCTCTATGGCATGGATTATGATCGACCATGGAAAAAACTTTGCCTTGGATGAACTCAGAACCCAGAAGCCGCTCTGTCACCCATTCACTTGTCGGTGACGTGGCCGCACGGCCATTACCGCGGCCACCACCGTTTTCCTCGGTCGCGCCACGCCTTTGGCTATCTTACCACATCGTCGTGAGTCGTGGACGTTACCCAATGACCACCATAGCTTATTACCCCGCAATCACCATGATAGATCGCCACCAGTAACTCTTCTCTCGCTCCGGCCGCCAGCACACCTTCGCAAAA
Source organism: Zea luxurians (assembly GCA_029449295.1). NCBI lineage: Eukaryota > Viridiplantae > Streptophyta > Magnoliopsida > Poales > Poaceae > Zea > Zea luxurians. The sequence continues at coordinate 20,278 of JAOPSE010001430.1, read as the reverse complement.
TTGGACGCCACCGCCGATAGACCCTATAAATTACTACCCCAGTGAGCTCCGTTAAGTCATTGCGCATCCAAAGCACCAGCTCTTGCCTTCTATCGTCCAGCAGAGCCGCCCAATTTGCTATTTCCACCAAAACAGTTGAAAGTCCACCGTGAAAGTCTCTCACCGTGGTCAGCCTGCCTCAGGGTTATTCATGCCTCTCTAGTGACTGTTCTAGCATTTCTAGAGTCTCCTATTGCTTGTGGGCTTGGTTGATTAAACTAGATCATACTGGATTGCCCTGAAAACCATGATTTCTTCTCGGTTTTCACCGTCAATATGAGCAGGTGTACTCCGGTCGCGGTTAGTGAAATTGGTTCGGGAATCAGAGTCAACCAGAGTAGAATTTGGTGTCAAGCAAAGGAAGGGACTAGCCATTGCGTATTCCGGCCAGTACGGGCTCGCCGAAGCTCGGCTTGTCGCCATCCACCATCATGGACCCGGCGTTGTAAAGAAAAAGAAAGGGAAGGGTCTCGGTGTAAATGTCAATGACACAAGTAAATAGTGCACGGGACTCTTTGTGGGTTTTCAAATCACCAGGGTCCCCTGTGTAAGTCTGGCATCGCAGGCGCGCGCGCGGGCGCGTTCTGCCTATCGTGGGCTAGCTCGGGCTAAATTGAGCCCGTTACTGTATATGCTTTTCCTTTTTCTTTTTCTGCCAGACTTAGGAAATCCATAGAAAATTATAGAAAAATGATAAAAATATGAGACTAATTTTGTTGGACTCCTAGATTTCTCTAGTATTTAATAAAAATAGTTCTAGTATTTAAAAGAGCTTAAACCTATACCTCTGGAATTTTAGAAATTAATTAGTAACCCCAAAAATCACTAAACTTTTTGGATAAACTTAATATGATATTTAGGTTCCATGAGTGAAGTTTGACTTGCTTTGGACATTATTTGATGCCTAAACCAAAAACCCTAGCTCCTTAGGGTAAAACTGTCTAACCCTACTAGGGTATTGACCTAGAAGACCCTAGTTTCCCTCGTGCACTGTGAAGGAAAGTTGTATTCAAGATACAACTTGGTGTATCTTTTCTATTATTGCATTTTCATAAGCATTACATGAGCATTCATGGTTATATATGGTTATATATAGAAAACGAAGAAGAAGTGACTATTGAAGAGGAAGAGCCTACTCCATCAACAGAAAATCCACCTGCCGGAAACTTTTCTATTTTGATATTTATGGAACAGAGCCCGACTCTCCTACAACACAAGGCATGCCTCGGTGCATTTGCCACCTCCTTGTTGTTTTAAACTCTTTATCACTTGACTGATGCATTAGGTGATAAGAGTTGGGTGTTAAACCAATTGCTGCATTTCCTTCCTTGGAACTGTTTACCATTCCTTGATTACCTATTTTATTAAAAGGTTTTCTGATGCTTAGTTCTTCTTTAGAAAAACAATGTTTTGTTTTAAAACAAAAGGTGATGCTTCACAGTGGATGGGATGTTTTCAAAAATAAAACTTGATGATGGATCCATCATGGCCATGATGGGTTCAACATCGGAAAAGATGTACCTCTGTCAGGTACCAAACTTTGGGTTTGAAATGATAAAGCTGAGACCGGGCGGGTGACTTGCACGAGAAGAGAATCTCGGTGTAGTGTCTCCGTCTGAGTCGATTAAGGACCGTCTCGATGTGGGCCTGCTGACCAAGGACCCTTTGACTAGTCACATGCCTCGTCATGGGTAAGATTTGCCTCGGGCAGACTAATACCAGAAAGGCCAACACGCAATGGGAGTGGAGAGATGGCGAGAGTAGTGTGTGCCCTCCGTGGCAAGAGGCTGGACGGTGGTGTATCTGTGCTCTCGGTTGGCGTGAACCCGGTCTGATCTTAATAAACCTGGTGGCGAGTTGACATATGCAAGGGTTAAGTGCTACATATGTCGTGTGATTGGAGATCCTCAGCTGAGTATTAATCAATTCGGATCGCCGTTGCGGGAGGGATGTTGGCCTTCCTTTTGAAAAACAATATACTTTTATGCGGGAGGGGTTTTTGCCTCCCAAGTTTGTAATAATAATACTTATGCACTCTTATACCCTTGGTTGTAATAACTATAACACTCTTTCTGTATTTTGAATGTAAATTAAGTTATTGTAATTCGCTTCCGCTTATTCATTCCTCTGATGTGTGTAATATCTGCGTGACGGGTGAAACACTCTTGGGAAAATAAAAGGATGTAGATACCAAACTTATCGAGTGATTATGTGCATCTATAGGGTTGTCGAAGGTCCGTTGGACAAAGACAACTGTAGGTGGGCCTAATGACTTGGGAGGTTCCATCACATGACCCAGCACCAAGTAGTGCTAGATGTCGCCAACCGCATCGTCGAAGTCCATTCCCCTACCTGTGGAAAGTTCACCTTATATCTGCCTAGCCAAGAAACCACTCGATCATGTGCTTTTTCCATGATAGAGCTACCCTTGAAGAAGATTTCAGTGGTTTGTGATTATGCAGATGTTTTTCCTAACGAGTTGCGAGGAATGCCACCAGAACGGGATATCGAGTTTGCCATCGAATTGCAACCAGGAACGATACCTATCTCCAAGAGGCCCCACCGGATGCCACCCACCGAGTTGGCAGAATTAAAGAAGCAGTTGCAAGAATTGCTGGACAAGGGTTTCATCCGCCCAAATACTTCGCCTTGGGGATGTCCAGCTTTGTTCGTAAAGAAGAAGGTTGAAAGCTTAAGATTATGTATAGATTACCGCCCACTCAACGCGATGACTATCAAGAACAAGTATCCTTTGCCTCGTATTGATGTTCTTTTCGACCAATTGGTTGGAGCTAAGGTGTTTTCCAAGATAGATCTTCACTCCGGCTATCATCAAATCAAGATACTAGCAAGTGATATTCCAAAGACTGCATTCTCAACCAGATATGGGTTGTATGAGTATCTGGTGATGTTGTTTGGGTTGACAAATGCACCCGCCTACTTCATGTACCTGATTAACTCAGTCTTGTTGCCTGAACTAGACAAATTCGTGGTGGTCTTCATCGATGATATCTTGGTGTACTCAAGAAACGAAGAAGAGCATGCCGATCATTTGCATGTAGTGCTCCAACATCTGAGAGAACACCGCCTTTATGACAAATTGTCAAAATGTGATTTCTGGCTAAAGGAGATCAAATTCTTGGGTCACACTATCTCTCAAAACGGAATAGCAGTGGATCCGGATAAGGTACAAGAAGTAATGAATTGGAAGCAACCCACAATTGTTCACCAGATTTGGAGTTTTCTGGGGTTGGCTGGGTATTATCGACGATTCATTCCAGACTTCTCTCGAATTGCGAAGCCCATGACAGAATTGTTGAAGAAGGGAGCAAAATTTGAATGGGGTCAGAAATGCGAGGATGCCTTCTACACCTTAAGGAAACATCTAACCACAGCACCTGTGTTAGCACAACCTGATAGCAACAAGCAGTTTGATGTGTACTGTGATGCCTCGGGCACTAAACTCGGTTGTGTTTTAATGCAAGACAACCGAGTCATTGCCTACTCGTCAAGAGCACTCAGACCTCATGAGCAAAATTACCTACTCATGACTTATAATTGGCATCCGTGGTTCATGCATTGAAAATGTGGAGGCACTAGTTGATGAGAACCCACTGCAACATCTATACTGATCACAAGAGCCTCAAGTATATCTTTACTCAGGCTAATCTCAACATGAGGCAGACAAGATGGCTAGAATTGATCAAGGACTACGACTTGGAAGTGCATTACCACCCGGGGAAAGCCAATGTGGTAGCTGATGCCCTAAGTCGAAAGTCACAATGCAATTGCATGATGATGGATTCTCGCATCAATACCGTGTGCGATGAGTTGAGTAAGATGAGGATTGAGGTAATTCCTTCTGGTACCTTGTCTCACATCTCCGTCGAGCTAACCTTGTTAGACCAGATTATTATGGCCCAACTCAGTGACAAGAGAGTACAACTCATCAAGGAGAACCTTAAGAAGAAAGTGGAGAAGTATAAGTGTTTTCGCCAAGACCGCAAGGGGATACTATGGTTTGAAGACAGATTGGTGGTCGCTAAAAATAGAGACCTCAAGAAGAAAATTTTGGATGAGGCTCATTTGTCTAAATTTTCCATGCACCTGGGAAGCACCAAGATGTACCATGATCTGAAGCCCCTATATAGGTGGACCAAGATGAAAAGGGAGATAGCCCAATATGTATCGGAATGTGACACATGTCAGAGGATAAAGGCAAGCCACTTAAAATCAGCTGGTGCCTTGCAACCCCTATCAATACCTTCATGGAAATGGGATGACATCAGCATGGATTTCATCGTGGGTCTGCCCAACACCTCTCGACATCATTATTCAATCTGGTTCATTATGGACCGATTGACAAAAGTGGCACATTTTCTTCTAGTGCACACCACCAATAAGGCTCATAAGTATGCTGAGTTGTACATTGACCAAATTGTGTGTTTACACGGATTACACCGGACAATTGTTTCTGACTGAGGAGCCCAATTCATAGCCAGATTTTGGGAGAAATTGCAAGAGTCCTTGGGAACCAAGCTGGTAAGAAGTTCAGCTTACCACCCTCAAATTGATGGTCAGACCAAAAGGGTAAATTAGATTCTTGAAGATATGCTAAGGGCGTGTGCGATCGATTACGGCAAGAACTGGGATAAGTGCCTCTCTTTGGCAGAGTTTGCTTATAACAACAGTTATCAATCTAGTCTGAAGATGGCACCTTTTGAAGCCTTATATGGAAGAAGGTGTCGAACACCCCTCAACTGGTCATAGCCTGGAGAAAGAGAAATCTTTAGGCCTGACCTAGTGTTGGAAGCCGAAAGAAAGGTCAAAATGATCAAGAAGAATCTAGAAGCCGATTAGACAAGGCTTTGCCATGACAAGAGAAGGAAACCCCTCCAGTTTGAAGTGGGAGATTTCGTGTATCTGAAAGTGTCACCCACAAAAGGAGTGCTAAGGTTTGGAATCAAAGGTAAGTTAGCCCCTCGCTACATTGGACCCTATGAGATCATAGAAGCATGTGAACCCGTGGCATACATATTGAAGCTACCTCCAAAAATGTCTGCCATCCATAATGTATTCCATGTATCCCAATTGAAGAAGTGTGTTCGTTTGCCAATAGAGGTCATAACAGAACTAGATGTGGAGATAGAGCCAGATCTATCATATCAAGAATACCCCTCCAAGGTTCTGGATTGCAAGGAAAGATCAACTCGTGCAAGAACGATTAAAATGTATAAGATCCAATGGAGCAACCATTCAGAGGAAGAGGCTACTTGGGAGACTGAGGATTTTCTACGCTCAAACTACCCTGATTGTCTACCTAAGGAAATCGATACGTAACCATACCCCAGCCCCCCTGCCTTCTGAATCCAAATATAAGAAAGATGACCTCAACATAAGCCAAGTTAAGCTATAAACCTAAAATAAGAAGGACTTCATTCTGAAGTTGCAAAGAGGACGACATTCAAAGAGCAGGTTTCCTAAAGAACCTTAACAGGCAAACCAACACCATTAAAGCAAGCCGTAACCTTCTCCTCACCCCTAGAGAACCCCGACGTGAATCTCGGGGCGAGATTCTTTTAAGGGGGAGGATTGTAACACCCCAGTGTTACCCAAGGTTTTTCCCTCAATGCCCACCTTGTGACCATTATCACATGTGAAGTAAATTGAGCAAAAGGCACCAAAATTTAGAGGCAAGGACTTAATCAAGTCTTTTTCACCCTAGGAACCATGCCTTAACCATATGAAGTGTAAGGAAGAAAGAAAATGCCAAAACCCTAATAACCCTTCCTAGAGGGCAATGGAGCACTGATAAGAAAACTCAATAAAGACCAAGAAAACTACATTATCATCACTTGAGCCAATTATGAAACTTGTAATACACTAAATAACCTACAAAAAATAGTAAGAGAGTTTGCCCAAAAGAATTTTTGAAAACCCCCAAATAGGCCATTCAATTGGAGGCTTTCTTTAGAAATCTGAATTTCAGATTCTGAATTTCAGCCCCTCACCCAAACTCGAGCGTGTTCACCATGATCCGTAATCCAAAACCATGAGCTCCCATTAGCAAATATGTGCTAAACTAACCCCTCTACCACATATCTAAAGATGGCATTGGGATTTGGACCCTAGACATGACAAAACCAATGATTTGTCTCAGGCTCGGGCTGTGAGATAGACCCTACTTGAGAGCTCCACATCTTTGGAACCAGTAGGCCAAATCCTTTGACCCCCACACATAATCGGTAGCTTATAAGAAGGAGAAGAGGTTTTGTGCACTGACCAAGGCAAGAGCAGGCATGGATGAGTGACTACTCGCGCCAGACCTCGGGCAGAAGAAACGCACACACGTGTTTGACCCTGGTCGGCACGCCGGCGTTCGGCCAAACCGCGCGCGCGCTCGCCCCCGTGCACGGTCAAGTCCGCCGCGCGCCCTCCTCACGCTCGTGCCTATAAAGGCTAATAGCCCCTGCACGTCCTTGCCTTAGCTTCGCACACTCACCGCGCTCAATCACCAGAGCATTGGTCGTGAATCGAGAGCTCCTCTGCCCGCCAAACCGCCCAAGCTCGGCCACCACGGCCAGCTCACCCCAGCCATGCCTAGTCCACGCCAGCATTCTGTTAGCTTCACCAGAGACCCGTGAAGCTCCCCAAGCCCTCAGAGCCAGCGCAACCTCATCGGAAACCCCGAATCACCCTCGCAAGACATCTTTCGCTCACCGGAGAGGGTAGACCGGGTAAGTCATTGCACCATTTCCCAATTCCTCATGTATACCGCCTCTGCGTCACTTGGTAAAGCTCCCCAAGCCAACCAATTGAACTATCCCACCGTGAGCAGGCCGGAACAGTCGCCGCCGACGAACTCCCTCGCCTATGCACGAGGACTGGCCGACTCCGGCCATCTCCGACGCTGACCCGCACCTCGACGTGACCGCCGTAACCTCGCCAACCTCCCCGGACACCTCACTGGAGCTAGATCACCGCCTGTAAGCCCCGCCGGCCTTTTCTCCACCGCGGGTACTGTTCTAATAAGGTTAGTACCGCGGGTTAGATTTACGTTAACCCTAGGGGGTTTTCTGCATTGTCAGAGACTCTGTTGAATAGTAGCCCGAGGACCTGTTTGTAAGAGACACATGAAAAATATACAAGGGACCCTAGCGCAAAGTAGATTTTCCTTTTTCATTTAAAATTCAATTCTTTAATTCTGTAGCAAAATAGTTAAATGCATAACTTAAGGAATACTCATCTGAATTTGGTCAAACAAATTTTGTTATGCTTTGTGAAATATGCACTATCAAACAAAATAGTAAACCTCATGTTTTCTATACTAATTTTTAGAGTTTTGAATTAAATAAGAAAACTTCCCAAACCTTAATAATACAGAGAAAAATAGAAATACTTTTACACTGGACTTGGGAAAAATTGTGGAAATACTCACCTAATATATACACTGTTTAAAAATAATGAACACCCAGTATACAAGAATTAACCAGAAATGTCCATTAAAGACTATTTCTGCCCAAACTTTAGAAAATGAGAAAGGAGATAGAAAATAGAAACCAGAAAGTGACCCTATTTTTCCTTGTATGCCTAAGTAATAGAGATCATAGGAAAAATATATGCAACCCTGGTCTAGTACTGATCTAAGGTTATAATTTTATTAAGCATTAACAAGTCAACAAAAATCATGATTAAAGATATAAGGGCAAATGCAATAATGGCAAGGAAAATTCATTAGACCCCTGACCACTAACATGCCACTACAAAAATGGTAAACCCCCAAAAAAACCTCAAAGTAAGTGAGTTAAACAATTACAACATAGATTTATTCAATATTTCAAATAAATCAAAAGGAATACTAAAAATGGGAAACAGTGAGCAACCAAATTTTTACCTAAGTACTTATGAAGTAAACTACCAGGAAAAAAATATAGGACTTTGGTAAAATTTTGATGAAATGTACCTCACCCCCTACCCCATGAAAAAGACCATATATTTCAAGAATTTTACCACCCCTTCCCTATGGGCAAAAATTAACCAACTTCAAGAATGATTGCTCTTGCACAAAGAAGAAGATAAGAAAATTAGGAAATCTGTTGTTTGACATTTTTCAAATATAGTAGTAGTAGAAAGCACCACTAAGCCCTAAAGCTTTGGAAAATCCCCATAAATTAACCACTATGTATCATTGGCTAAAAATTGGTATAAGGTCATATTATTGCACCTAGATACCAGCCAAAATAAACCTTAGAATAAAATTCATTGTTAGAGGAGAGTTGAATTTTAGTATTTTTATGTAGAGAAAACCAGTCCCATTTTAAGCCTCAATTTTTGAGACTGAAATAGATACACCAGTGAGAAGTCGCTGTAATTTTTACATAATTTTTGGAAATTTTTGAAACTATGTTGTAGTTCAAACCTTCCCTAAAAAGCATCAGTAAGAAAGGGAAAAGGAGGGAATCAATAGAAGTGTTATATCTTAACCATAATAACTTCAGCATAAACCTGTTAAGATTTTCACTAAAACATTAAAGTGTAGTGGAGTACTAAATTAATTCAACCTCCAAACCTTGGCCACACCCAATTCTAAATGGCTAAGTATACCACTAGAACCTCCAGTAGTAAGATTAAGCTTTATCTTATTGACTTAATCATTTCACCATACATTATCATTACTAAATTGCATATCATGGCATACATGTATCTTACTCATTGCATTCATTAGATTGCAACCTTACTGACGGAGAGTACGTGCTCATTCCCGAGTAAGGAGTTGCAAAAGAGGAAGTTCAGGAGCCAGCTCAAGACCCTGCCACCGAGGATCTTCCCGCAGCCCTAGCTTTCGAAACCAAACCCCGGTTTTATGCATAACCGTTTATATATGCTACTTTACTACACTTAATGTTTGTAGGTTTGTAATGTGCACTTAAGTGTAGGAGTTGCTTGAAACCCTAGTTGCATGAACTCAGGATTCCTTTTTGAGATGGATACTAGTATGCTAGGTCGAGTAGCTGCTTTTCTAATTAGGGATCTCGGTAGAAGTCTGAGAGATTTTTCTAGCACTCGCGCGTGGTCAGGAAATTGATTTTACTCATCTTGATAACGGGATCTATGATGGTCTATGGACTTGGATCCAGGGTGGATGCCTTATCTATGAGACGAAAATGGAATTAAGGATTAATATGTGGATACCTGAGTCAAGCGTTTGAAAGTACTAAACACATGCCGAGAAATATGGTAACCGGTAAGCCTAGTACCTGAGTGAAGCCGGGCGCGGACTTTATCCCTCACCTGTTTCGAGACTGGGTCTCCCATGCTAGTTATGGTGGGTACAAGTGTGGTCACTGCATGGCAGTAGCCGGGGTCAGTGGAGCATTGTATGCCAAGGCGGTGAGCCCTGGCCGTGAACGGGGAATCGATGGGGACGGTTGACGTGTGTGGGGACGGAGTGCTCCTACATGTCGTGTGTTTAGGTTTACCTTGCAAGGTTAAAACTCAATTCGAATCGTCTGCTTCTCGCAGCTAATGACACTGCTTCACCTCTTGTACTGCATCGAGTAAAAAGTGAAACAAGGTTTTACTTGAGATAACATGATTGATTGTACTAAGTGATTGCTACCATGTATGCTTAGAAATGAGCAAACCTTGTTTAATAAATATGCTAGAACTGGGAAAAAGCTAAAAGCTATTTTTAGACTCAGCTAGTGCTTTTGGCAAACCAAACCCCTCAGCCAAACAGCTGCATGGTCTAGAGGTAGAGGATTAGACTCTTCACACCGGGTAAGTCTAGCTGAGTATTAGTATACTCAGTCTTGCTTGTGACATATTTTTTCAGGTACGCTATAGGATATGGTTGATGGTGTGACTTGGCCTTCCACCCTGCCACCGGGTTGGACGGTCGAGTGGGATGCTGCCTCGACAGGAGAGGACCAGGAGGAGTAGTGGGCTAGGCCTTGCCCTATTCCTCAATGTCGACGTTATCGATTATTCGCTGCATTTAATTCTGTACTTGTTATCTTTTGTCAAAACTCCGATTTATGTAAAAACTTCAGTACCTTAATTTGTGGTTTCATGTTTATTGTATGCTCTCTGTGCCTCACCTTCGCGTGAGCTAGTGGTATTCGATCCTTGGTAAGTGGCTTTATCATACTAGATCTGAGGGACTGACGGGTTATTCCGATTTAAGTGTGTTGCTGCCTCTAAGGCGTGACTTGGGCACTTAAGCTGGAATAATTTGGGCGGTGCTGCCACACGTTTCAATTTAAAATCGTGATTACTTTTGCATTTTAAATATGATTCGCTCTGTTTAAGTCGCGTTAGGTTCGTATTAAAATTGTCTAAATGTTAGAAGTATTATTCTCTGTTGTTACATATTTTATTTAATTTATTAAATGTTTGTTTGACCGATGGTTATTAGAGTAGCATTCAATTTAAATCTAATTTAGGGTTTTGATTTGCGAGTTTATAAATAAACACCAACATGGTTAATCTTAACTGAAATATTCTTTATTAATAATTGTTTAGTATAAACATGTTATCTATTTAATAGTCCTCGTATGTCGCGTTGATCCGCGTGCCATGCTCGTGCTGTGTTGTTTTGCATGTTCTGCATTTCATCTTGCGCCAATAATTCGCCTCGCTTAGAGTGGCTGATATTATTTAAATTGATTATTTAATCGAGAGCTGTTAGTGTAACAAGAATTAATTAAAACTAGGTGATAGATCCAAGTTACATTTAATAAATGTCGATTAATATAAGTATGTCGACTTAAATGTTCTAGTTCGTATTTGTATAACATAGAGGCAATAACTTCTCAATCGTAGCTCCAAACTCGGCGTTTCTTTTTCTCGTGTGACCGTAGAAGCAAGCGCTATTTTGTATTGCACGTGTTATAATATTTTCTCTAGTATGGTGTACTGTTCCTTTCTGTTTCAAGAATGTTGAGTGTGTGTTCACACTCGCTTAGATAACGTTCCGTTCGTCGAGTACGAGAAAGTTGCAGGAGAAGCCCCTGAGCAACAGCAGCTTGGTGAAGGCAAGTGTCCTCTAACCTATTACGTCCTATTTACTTTATAACTCACTATCCCGTATATTATGAATAACCTAAGGTTTGACTAGCTTTCTTTTTATCATGTCCTTGAATACCTTTTTGAGTTGGGTTATTATGATCAGCTACATGCTAGTGCTTTACCCTAATCAACAAACATGATGAAAATTACTTTATGATACAATGATTCATTATGATTATGATTATGATTATGAACTTGTGGCATTTTAGGGGGCTCGGTCTGTTTCGCGAGTACATCTCTGTAAGGGCCTATTTATTGAGAGACCACCTGAGACAACAGTACAACCATTAGGGTGGTATGGGACGTCTCACACCGGTTTTAGAAGGCAAACCGAATGCGAACCATGTACGTGCCAGGATCAGAAACCCACGTACACAGCGATTCCAAAATTGGGCATCATCACACATTGCTCAAAATAAATAGTGAAAAGATATTTTATTACATCAAGATGTCCAAGACATTCACAGAGTCATTACTTAACATAGTAATTAACATTATCAAAGTGCAGAATACGAAACGTAGCAGATAAGGCCTTCACAAGTAGCTGACTGGGGGTTTACCACTAACACAACTAGAACTCATCGTAGTACTAAAATTCTTCAAAGCCCCCATGTTGCCTACATCTCCTTCTGAGCACTAATTGCAATGGGACAACCTAGGGTTGGGTGGTTTTTAAAGCAATGCTGAGTACACATCAACGTACTCAGCAAATGTCTTGTTTGGCTAAAGTGGACTAGCTGTGTGTGGAGTTAAGGTTAAAGCAGTTGCTTTTAGTTGATCAGGTATTTATTACTAGTAGTAAGCCAAGTTTTAGTAATAAACCCAGTTATTACACAAATGTACTCCCTACAAAAGGAAATACCAGAATCCAGAATTGTTATCCTCATCAGTTACCATCATCATAAAGTATCCAAAGTTATTCTAATCAAAGAGGATCCCAAGGCTGCTCTTAACCATGAGCACGGCTGATATACCAGTTTCTAACACTCTACAGAGGTTGCACACTTTACCCACGAGTCATGATTGCAACACACCTGGTGTTACTGTCACTAAAACTTGAGCATAACATCATGAGCATTAGCATATCATGTGTTTGTTACACTTAGGGTGCATTCACTAGGCAAAAATTTCAAACAAGTTGTATTGATGTGACTGGTCATGGGTAAAACCCTTGGGTAGGGTACTTAGCCCTAAACCAGGCTTAGGAGTGATGATAAAGCCCAAACATGAGAAAAACTTCAAAACTCATTAAAAATGGTCATAAGATATCACCATTAATGAACTTGAGTGACATCCAAACCCTAGAAGTGCCAGAAACCCTAAAAAGACCACTAAAAGCCCGAAATTGAAACCCTAGGGGGTTATATGTAAATTTTGCACAATTTGGACCCAAGTGAAAAAACCAAGGTATTGGAGTACCTCAAATCATATGGTTCACATATTTGAGGATTTGCAAATTAAATCATGAGGTTTTGGGCTTATTTGCAAAAAGCCACTCTACACCTCTCATGTGACTAAGTCTGAAAACCAGTGAATAGGTCTGACTTTGGAGCTCTGTAGTTCTAAAAATACAAAGAATTTGCCTAGGGTCAACACATCAAAAGTCTAGAGCTACTATAGGAGTACAACTTTGCTTAAGTGATTAAGCATTGTTGTTATACAAAAAATGGAGATAATTGGCCCTAAAGTCTGGCTGTCAGATAATACAGAGACTGAATACTGATTATCAGTGAGTTTTGAGGAACTTTAGGCTTGATTCATGCTCAAAGAAGTAAGCAAATGGGCAAGATCTCTATAGTAGAATTGTAGCTGGTATGTAGGGCTACAAGTTTGTTATAGATGGATTGGCATGTTCTTGCACAAAATCCAAGATCTAGGCGTTGCAACTTTATCTGTCAAGCGCTCTGAATCGAGTTTTCAATGGTACAGTGTCCAGATCAGAACGCCAGTTCAGATAACTCACCGCCGGCGACGGTGCGCCCGGATTTGTGCTCGCCACGGTGATTCGTGCCTAGCGCAGTTGGATAACACAGAAGGGTAAGAAATATCGCATCGTGGATGAACTTGAGCCACTATTCACTCCAGCCGCCATGTCCGCCTAGATCATGGCCGCTTTGGAATCATACTCGCTGGTGATAGCCACCTCGCAACCTTGCACCACGTGCCTGGGTGCTTTAACCACGCCGCCGTGTGTCACCCTAGCCCATCTGGTGATCACCGGTGAGCTTGCCACGGAATATGCCACCAATCGCTTGCGCCAGTACACCCCCTTCTCTCCGGCCGCCACCGCGGTGATCGCGAATTCATGGGCCACCGCTCAAGGGCCCTATAAATTGAGCACACCCTCGGCTCTGCTATGTAATTGTGTAGTCAACACACCCACTCGTGCCTCCAATTACTTACTAGAGCCCCTGAATTGCTCAGTTCCCCAAATCAGTTTTCCGCCACCGTGAACAAGCTCTCACCGTGGCCAGTGCACTTCAGGTCCGATCTTGTCCTCTACTCTCTTGTTTCAACACTCTTACATGCCCCTGATGCTTCTCGACCCATCCAATTAAGCTAGACCACTCCAGATCATCAAGAACACTTCTATTCATCCGTAGTTCACGCTGTCACTGTGGATAGTGTGAGTAAGGGCTCGAATTGTGCTATTGAGCGAGGGGAAACGATTATTAGGTGTTCAATTAGGTGATAGCCAAGTTAGAGCACCGGCCATTGCTTGTCTTGGCCGGTACAGGTTCGCCGGAGCTCGGTTCATCGTTGTTCGCCGTCGAGGACTGCGGGCTGTGAAGAAATAGAAGTGTGAGGGCTTATTTGCAAATGTCAGTGACCCAGTCAAATAGTGCGCAGGATTCTTCCCTATTTATTCAAACCCCTGAGGGCTTCGGTGCAAAACCATCGCGCGGGCGCGTTTGCCTGTTCGCGGGCTGACTTGGGCCAGTTTTGGCCTAGTACTATTCATGTTTTTTCCTTTTTCTTTTTCTTTCAAGATTAGAGAATTCCTAGAAAATTGTAGAAAACTCTAAAAATACCAGACCAATTTTGCTAGGTTCCTAAAATTCTATACTATTTAATAAAAATATTTTTATGATTTTTAGTCCAAATAAGGAATTATAGAGTATTTAAAATAGCCAAAACCTATACTCCTAGAATTTTAGAAATTGATTAATAACTCCAAAAATCACTAAACTTTTCGGATAAGCTTGAAATAATATTTAGAAGCCTTGGGTAAAGTTTGGTATGATTTGGACAATGTTTGGTGCCTAAACCCCAAAACCCTAATCTTCTAGTGATGCCTGCCCTAGGAACTACAGTTCTAACTCCAAAAACCCTAGTTTCCTGGAGTCCCGTGAAGGAAAATTGTATTCAAGACCTAAGATAATATACCTTTATTATCTTTGAATTTTCATAAGCATTACATGAGCATTCATGATTATATATGGTTATATATAGAAAACGAAGAAGAAGTAGAAGTTGAAGAAGAAAGAGCTACACCACCACCACCTAAAGACCCACCGGCCGGGAACTGCTTTTATTTTGACATTTGTGGAGCAGAGCCCGACTCTCCTATAACACAAGGCAAGCCCCGGTACATTTGCCACCTCCTTTCTATTTTAATATTCTTTCTCACTTGTTGGGTGCATTAGGTGATAGTTGTGTGCTAAACAAATTGATGCATTTCCTTCCTTGAGAATTGATTACCTTTTCCTTGATCCCCTATTTTATAAAAAGGTTTTTCTTATGCTTAGTCTTGCTCTAGAAAAATCAAAATGTTTTGTTTTGACAAAAGATGATGCCTCAAGTGGGATGAGATGTTTTCAAAATAAAACTTGATGGTGGATCCATCATGGCCGTGATGGGTTCAGCATCAGAAAAGATGTACCTCTGTCAGGTACCAAACTTTAGGGTTGAAATGATAAAGCTAAGATCGGGCGGGTGACTTGCACGAGAAGAGAGTCTCAGTGTAGTGTCTCCGTCTTAGTCGATTAAGGACCTTGTCGATGTAGGCCTGCTGACCGAGGACCCTTTAACTGGTCACATGACTCATCATGGGTAAGCTTTGCCTCGGGCAGACTAATACCAGAATAAGATAACACACAATGGGAGTGGAGAGATGGCGAGAGTAGCGTGTACCCTCCATGGCAAGAGGCTGGACGGTGGTGTATCTGTGCTCTCGGTTGGCGTGAACCTGATCTAGTCTTAAGAACCCCGGTGGCGAGTTGACATATGCAAGGGTTAAGTGCTACATATGTTGTGTGATTGGAGATCCTTAGCTGAGTATTAATCGATTCGGATCGCCATTACTTCTCAGACATGAAGACTTGGTCACTGACTTACACGTAGCATCCCAGTGAACAAGAAGGGTTGATAAGAAAATGGCTAGTATAGGCCAAGTGCTTGAACTAGGGTAGAAAGAACTCTAGAATTCAGGTAATGACTTAACTTGCTAATAAAACTGGATTTCTAAGGATCCACTATTAGTAAGCATTTTTGCAAACAGAGTCTTGATTATTGATTAAGTCCTACCTTGACTCCCCCAAGCCAGCATATCCTTGAGAGTCTTTTATTTTGATGGGTAAGACTTACGAAAGTACACTTCGTACTCAGGGTTTTCGAACCCATGTTGTTGTAGGTGAGGAAGCAGCAAATTTTTGTTGCTTTTGTTCCAAGGTGGTGCCTAAGGAAGAAAACCAGGATTGAAGCCTCGGGAGGAAGTGTCGTCCTTTAAAACTTTTTACTGTTAAAAGAGAGGGGTTTTTGCCTCCCGGGTTTGTAATAATACTACTCTAGCACTCTTATAATTTACTGGTCTGTAATAATAATACTCTTTCTATACTTTAATATAAAATAAGTTACTATAACTGTTTCTGCATATTTGTTTCTCTGATGTGTTGTAATATCTGCGTGACGGGTGAAACGCTCTTGGACAATGTAAAGAATTCAGATACCGAACTTGTGAAGTGATCAGGTGCATCTACAGGGTTGTCCGAGGTCCGATGGACAAGGACAACTATAGGTGGGCCTAATGACTTGGATGGTTCTGTCACAGTGATCCCATTCTAGCCTTGGTTGTACAGACCCGATCTTCACTACCAAGGTGAATGACTAGGGATTCATGGTGTCCTAGGTTGCTGGTGACGAGGAGAAGCTCACCAAGGCAACGGACATGGCAAGGGCTCAACGACGACTACAGAACGAGCACGGAACCACGACGGACGGCGGTGGAGCTCCTTAGGTGCGCGCGGTGTGAGGGGGTCTGCTGGGGGCACAACTGAGTGAGGGGAGTGAGTGAGTGGGTGCAGGCTCCAGAAAGAGGTCAGGTGCGTGGGGGAGTGGCCAAAAAACGCGCGATGTGGGTGCACCCACTGTGGAGTACACAAGCGGGAGGTTAGGGAAAGGGAGGAGGCCTGACAAATGGGGTCCGCAGGCCAGCGAGGCTAATACGGAACAGACGGTCTGCACTGACAGGGCGGGACCCACTGAGCAGCGAGAGGAGAATGGGCGCGTGCGTGAGGAAACCGGCGCTAACAATCCGGTCCCACCGGGACAGTGGAAGGGAGATAGGGACAGAGTGCGGATGCGGGCCATCTTTGACAGGTCGGACCCACCGGACAGCAGAAGGGAGGCTTTTCTTTTTATTTTCTTTATGGATTTCAAATCAAATTCAAACCAAACTCAAATCCAAACAATTTCACACATGTGCATTAAACAAAAGAATAATTTAGGCTCAGCATGATGCAACATTTCATGACTCACTTTGCTTTTGATATAATACATAAATAGTTAATCCCTCACCTAATTGACAAACCTATAATGAAAAGAGAGAAACAAAGAGGTAACACCTGAAATTGGTAGGCATTAGAGAAGCAATTTTATACCCCCCAATTCAGGTTGTTACAAACCCATCCCCCTTAAAAAGAATCTTGCCCTCGAGATCAGGGTTGGTTAGCAAAGATTTGGGATATTTGGCTTTCAGATCATCTTCTCTTTCCCAAGTTGCTTCTTCCTCTGAATGATGGCCCCACTTGACTTTTGTCACACCCGGGTTTTAGGGACACCAAACTTGGGCGCGAACTTCACCAAGTGTGCTAGGATCAAGTCTCACACATATGATGACACATGGTACTGAAACGAATGTCACATCACTAATATATATAACGGAGTTATGTACAAAATAGATAAATAATTACATCATATGAATACAACGATCCAGCAACTAAAGTTAACTGGGAGACGACGGCCTAGACCTCTCACGAACTCATCACGACATCCTTCACGCGCCTCATCCTGTGGTACCTGTTCTTGACCTGGGGGGATGTGAGTACGGCAAGGGTGAGCTCACATACATTCATCCCTCAATAAGTTGTGGGGAACAATCACTAGTACAATTTGGCTCTATACAAGCGGTAGGCTTTTACATCATAGGCGGTTCAGATAGAAAACAGCCTGGGATGTCCCAGGCTATTCGGACCGTCTGTGATGTATTAGTATCACAAGCGGTTTTTTGTTTCGGACCGCTTGTGGTGCTCGATTCGTTTCACAAACGGTCTTGTAATGAAAAAACTGCCTGTGATGCACGATTCGTATCACAGGCGGTTCTTAATTAGAACCGATTGTGATTTGATTACCATTATTAATATTTTAATTTTAATTTTTACAAAAATATGCAAATAGAATTAAATGAATTTTAATAGCACACATAATAACTAGCGAGATTTTAAATTAATTGGCAACCACAATGCATAGTCGATCATACATGCTAATAAATACAATTTGATTCATACAATTTTTCATGAACTACCATTTTTCCGCATGTATGGCTTTAAGTTCTTATCAATTTTCTTTTCCACACGCTTGATTCTCTCTGGACCGTTAAAGATGAACATCTCTTCATACTTATTGTATTCCTCATCTCCGTCTCCCACATTCTCAACTCCAACAATTTTTTGCTTTCCAGAAATAACTACATACATCTTCTCATCTGCTGGATCGAGTACATAAAACACTTGTGCAACACATTCGGCGACAACCCACGGGTCATCTTTATATCCTACTTTCTTTAAGTCTACCAGTGTGAGTCCGTAGTTATCCACTGTCACCCCCACGGGATGTTGTACCCATTGGCACTTAAATAAGGGTATTTTCATGCTTGGGCCATAATCAAGTTCCCATATTTCCTTTATGAATCCAAAATATGTGGTCTTCTGTCCCTGTAGATCAAAAGCATCGATACGAACACCGCTATTTTGTGCAACACTTTTCATGTCTTTTGATTAGTGTAGAATGTGTACCCATTGACGTCATATGCTTGCCATGATGTCACAAAACACGATGGCCCAGAAGCTAAATTCTTCATTGTTTTCTCTTCCAAAGAGTCCCCGAATGGGATGTTTTTGTCCATTAACCATTTGCTGAAACGATGTTTGTGCTCCCTCATGATCCAGTCCTCTGTGCGGTTCTGATTTTCTTTACGAAGCTCATCCAGGTGTTCCTCTATGTAAGGCTTGGCTATCGTGAGATGTAGTAGTACACTTGCTCAATGTACTAGCTTGTAATCCTCAACGCTAAAAGTTTTCCTGCCCATTCTCCCTCTCCCACATAGTTTACCCTCATGTTTAGGTACAGGCACACCTATCATTGTTCCGTCACTGATGTAATCTATACAGCTCTTAATCACTTCTTCTGTAGTGTATCCCTCCATGATTGAACCCTCTGGGTGAGCGCGATTTCGCACATAACCTTTTAATACTCCCAGGTATCGCTCCAACTAAACATATGATGTAAATATAGTGGCCCTAATATTTTTATCTGATCCACGAGATGTATGATTAGGTGTACTGCATATCAAAAAATGATGGAGGAAAACACATTACAAGCTTGCACATAGTCTCGATGATGTATGCCTTTAGATAGTCCAAGTCTTCTAAAGCTATTACTTTTTGTGAAACCACATTGAAAAAGTAACACAAGCGTGTGATGACAACTTTGACATGCTCTGTTTCGAGGGCTCTTACCGCAATTGGGAGGAACACCGTAATCATCACATGGCAGTCATGAGAGTTGTACCAAATAGAGACAAGTCCTTCATCCTGACTAGTTTGCTGATATTGATGAGAAACCTTTGGGCACTTTGACCCCACGCAAACATTTGCAAATCTTTGTTCTCTCCTCAACTGACAAGTTGTAGCTAGCTGGGGGGAGGTAAGGCTTCCCTTTGCCACTATCCACTGGATGAAGTTCCGATCTGATTTGAAGATCTACTAGATCATTGCGTGATTTAAGTCCGTCCTTTATCTTACTCGGCATGCCCAGCAAGGTTCCAATGATGCTGTCAAAAACATTTTTTGTTACATGCATCAAATCAATGATGTGGCAAATTTCCATATTCTTCCAGTATGGAGGTACTTGAAAAAAATTGATTGCTTCTTGAAAGTTGTGTAAGTTGAAGGGTCAGTTCTCTTTCTCTTTTCTCCTTTGTTTTTTCCCTTTCCGAATACAACATGAATGTTCTTTACAATTTCAAAAACAAGTTTCCCACTATAAGGCTTTGTGCACCTTCACTTTCCAGTTCATTGTTAAATTCCTTTTTCATCTTTTGGTACTTATGCTGCTTCATCAAGAACCGTGTGTCTCCCATGAACACCAACTTCTTGGATGATTTAAGGTACATGGAAGCAGTTCCATCGACGCACACTACACAACCATTCTTTCCTTTAGCCTTTTGCCTTGATAGTGTGGCGCACCGGGAGAATCATGGATTGTAACAAATATAATTGCTCTTAAGTTGAAATACTCATGGCAATACTCATCCCATATTCGAACTCCTTCATTCCAGAGCTTTGTCATATCTTCCATAAGAGGTTCTAGGAACACATCAATATCAACACCAGCTGATTTCGGACCTTGAATAAGAATAGTCAACATAATGTACTTTCTTTTGTGACATAGCCATGATGGAAGGTTGTACATCGTTAAAGTCATGGGCCAGGTGCTATGTACACTTCTTTTTTCACTAAATGGATTCATTCCGTCTGTACCCAAAGCAAATCTTACATTTCTGGTTTCTTTAGCAAACTTAGGATACATAAGATCGAAATTTTTCCATTGTGATGCATCAGCAGGGTGTTGAATCTGTTTGTTACTCTGCTTGCGATTTTCAGCATGCCAA
>JAOPSE010001429.1:0-141358 GCA_029449295.1 Zea luxurians | reverse complement strand
AATTTTTTATTCGCCACCCCCTCTAGGCGAGACATCCTGTCTGGCCAGGCAAAGGAAACTTTCAGAATTGTACAAAGAAGGTGTCTGATCAACTTTGCTAAAGTGCATCTTCAGAGACGAAGGTCAGGAGTTAATAAGAGAAATTCATTCCAATCTCCTATTGACCCCAAGGCTTTACTAGGAAAAGTCTTCGTCAACATTTTTACTACCCTAAGGCAACTTCATACGTAGCGGAGTTTGTGTAGAAATGTGAAAATTGCAAAAGATGTCCAAGGAACTAGAAGCAACCTTTGTCCTTAACTCAACTTATACAACCTACATGGCCTTTACAGAGATCGGAGATGGACATAATAGGCCTGATGCTAGCGACGCATGGAAACTTGAGATATGCAGTAGTGGCAGTGAAGTACTTCTCTAAGTGGATCGAAACAAAAGCTCTAGCAACAATAACTTGGATAACCATCCAGAAGTTCTTCTAGCTAAACATTATGTAACACCCCAGGTGTTACCCAAGGCCCTGGCTCAATGCATGCACCTGTGGCCCTTTTATCACATGTGTTTAAGTGGAAAGAGAAGGCACCCAAAGCTTAAGAACCATGGCTAAACTAAGTGATGATCATGATGGGAGGGATACCCTATCCTTCATGTATCTTCACCTATGAAAAAGGTTCTAAAACCCTAAATTCCCCTCTTGAGCCATTAAACCCCCCAAACATTGGATTAAAGGGAAAACTATGCCAATGACCAATTCATGACTTGAACCCTTTACCAAAGTTGGAGTACATTAAAAAATCTACAAAATGTAGTAAGGGAGATATTACAAAAAGGTCCAATAAAAGCCCTAAATCAAGCCCCCAAGTGGAGAGCACCCTAGAGCAATACATTTTTCTCTAAGTCAAAAATCAGCCCTAGTCTAAAGATCAGAAGTGTTCACCCTTTTGTTGGCGCCAAAACCACATGGTCCAAATAACAAAAAGAAGCCAAACTACCCAAGGCACACCCCTGAAAAATTTGAAACCAAACCATGGTCGTTTGAAACAGTTTGGCATCTGTTTTGTCGCGGGGTGAACAGTGCAGATAGACAAGACTTGGCACCACCATATCTTCCAAGCCAGACTCGATCTCCCCTTGGAACTCACATGAACTAGATAGCTCTAGGTGCAGTGAAGAAATCTTATACAAGTCATATGGCAAGATTTGCACGTATGGGGGATCAGCAAGCGCAAGAACTCAGGCAGATTAACACGGCCACGTGTTCGACGCGCCCTGGCAACGCTAGAGCACGCCCCAACGCTCGACCCCGCACGCCGTGCCGCGCTATGCCCACCCCACGCCCGCGGCTATAAAGCCAACCCCGGTCTCGACCGTATGCCCCCGCTCACTCCCAACCCCGCCCGAGCACAAGATCACCGGTGTTTGCCCAGAGAACTGCGTGCCAGCGGCGGCGCGAGCCCTGGCCACCATAGACCGGCCACTCCAACACTCCTCCACCCCGTCTGACCCCTCGGCAAGCTTCCCCGGAGCCCAGTGAAGCTCCCCAAGCCCGCAGACCAAACACCACCTCACTGGAGACGCCGGATTGACATCTCCGGACATCAACCGGTCGTCGTCGCACGTAGACCGAGCTACACGGTAAGCCATTCGTCGATTCATTGTGCCTACAACATCCGTGAACTCCAATGAAGCTCCCGTGCCATTTAATTGAACTATACCGTCGTGAGCAGGCTAGAGCACACGCCACCGACGAGCCCGACTACCTGCGCACGTGGCCAGCCCTATTCCGACCATCACCGCCGGCGATCCACCCCTCGACGTGACCGCCAGGACCTCCCGGACCTCACCCAGCCCTCCACCGGACCTCTCCCGCCGCCAGTAAACCGCGCCACCCCTTTTCCTCTCTGTGGCTACTGTTCCGGCGAGGAGGGAGCTCGGGTTAAGAGAGAGAAAAGCCAGGGGGTATTCACAATGTCATTGACTCAGTGAAACAGTTCCACAGGGTCACAGTTCAAATGATTTAGTTAAAGAAAACCCCAGGGTCCCGGTGCAAAGTTGTTTTCCTTAAACCTTTAAGATTTATTCTTTTAAATGAGTACAGAACTTGAAAAATTCATACCTTGAGTTTTATACAACCAAATTTGGTCAAACAAATTTTGCTAGATCCTAATAATTATGAACTATTTAGGAAAAATAATAAACCCTTGATTCCTGCAATACTTTTAGAGTTTCAATTTAAATAAGAATACTGCCCAAAACTAAGTAAATAAAGGAAAAATAGAAATACTTTTGGACTGAGGATAAGAAAAATTAGGGACATACTTAACTATTAACTACCATGTTTAAAAATGTTAAACTCCTCAGAATATTAGGTTAATGAGGATTAACCATTAAAACTTATATTGGCCCAAACCTTAGGAAAATGAAAAGGGGAATTTAAATTAAGAACTAGAGGGCAACCACATTTTTATCCTTTCCTAGGTGATAGAATTCATAAGAAAATTTTGTTGAACCCTCAGTTAGTACCAAAGAAAGACACCACATTTTATTTCATAAAAATAGTAAGAACTTAGAAAAATCCTAGAAAAATAACCCTAAGGTGAAACCGCCCCAATCCTTGGGATAATTACTATTATGCTAGAAAGAATCTAGGAAAAATACAAGTTCTATTGTTTGATATTTTTCAAATGACAAGTTAGTTATAAGTGCCTTTTTGACATTAAACTTTAGAAAATGACAACTAAATAACCATTAAGTCACATTCTGTGATTTTTGGCACAGACCTGTCGTTACCCATAGATGTTGGCAAAAATAATTTTTAATGCAGAACCCTAACTTGAATCAGAGTTGTAGTGAAAGTGACCATCCACCTTCACTTTTAATATTTTTGCCTAGATTTATCCTAATTATTTTTAACCTCATAAATTTAGAGTTTACCCACTATAATTTTTGCAATATTTTTGGAAAACTTCTAAATCACTATGGTCATTCAAACTCACTTTAAAAGCCTAAATAGACAATAAAAAGGAATTTATATTATACAACTAGATCTCCCTAAGTTTCCAATACAACATGAAGGAAAGAATTATGTTCTTAATCTCACTCAAGGCCCTACAATAGATGCGTATAAAACACTAAGAGCACCATCCAATAAAGAAACCCTAGTTCACCCACTGTTTTAATATTGTTTCAACCATATATAGTATTTACTAAATTGACATATCATTAATATACATGTATCTTATTCATTGCATTCGATAGATTGTAATCTCGCTGACGGAGAGTACATCCTCATTCCGGAGCAAGGAGTTTGCACAGGAGGTAGTCCCGGAGCCAGCATCAGAGCCTGCCACAGAGGACCTACCTGCCCCAACTATTGAAGGCAAGCCCCGGTTTTATGCATAAACCATTTATATATGCTATTTTTACTACACTTATTGTTTGTAGGTTTGTACTGTGCACTTAAGTGTAGGAGTTGCCAGAAACCCTAGTTGCATGAACTCAAGATTCCTTTTGAGATGGATACTAGTATGCTAGGTCGAGTAGCTGCTTTACTAATTAGGGATCTCGGTAGAAGTCGAGGTGATTTTTCTAGCACTCGCGTGAGGTCAAGAAATCGATTGTATCCATTTTTATATCGGAATGATGATGGTATGTGGACAACGATCCATGGGGATGCATTTTCTACGAGATGAGAAATTGGAATAGGATTAAAGTGTGGTACCATGTGTCAAGCGTTTGAATGTACTATGCACATGCCGAGAAATATGGTAAATCGGTAAGCCTAGTACCTGAGTTAACCTGCCCACAGACTTTACCCCTCACCGCAACCTGAGACGTGGTCTCCCATTCCGGTTATGGTGGGTACAAGTGCGGTCACTGCACGATGGCAGTCGGGGTCAGTGAGGCATTGTACGCCAAGGCGGTGAGCCCTGTTCTGTTGACGGGGAATCGATGGGGACAGTTGATGTGTTTGGGGATGGAGTGCCTCGCCACGTCGTGTGTTTAGGTTTACCTTGCAAGGTTTAAAAACTCGATTCGAATCGTCTGCTTCTCGCAGCTAATGAGATTGCTTGATCCATGCTGCTAAATCGAGTAATAAGTGGAAATGATGTGACTGGCAAAAGATGTTGGTTGATATAATGTTTGATACCATATATGGTTAGCTAGGTACACATCTAGTCTAAAGGATTCTACTAAAACTTGAAAAGCTAAAACTTGATTTTAGACTCAGCTAGTGCTTTTGGAAAACCAAACCCCTCAGCCAAACAGTTGCATGTCTAGAGGTAGAGGAGTAGACTCCTCACACCGGGTAAAGTCTAGCTGAGTATTAGTATACTCAGCCTTGCTTGTGGCATAATTTTTACAGGTTCTCTGGAGGATATGGTTGCTGGAGTGACTTGGTCATCCACCTTGCCATCAGGTTGGACAGTCGAGTGGGACCCTACCTCAGCAGGAGAGGAGCATGAGGAGTGATGGACCAGGCTTCCCCATCCTCCCTTTCATTTACCGTTAGTTAATTTCCGCTGCACTGAGTACAATGGATATCACTTTTGCAAAACTCCGATGATGTTGTAATAACCTTAAGTACTCCTTTAATTTATGGTTTTATGCTCTATTGACTTTTCTCTATGCCTCACCTTCGAGTGAGTATGTGGTACTTGATCCTGTTAGTGGCCTTGTCGGACTAGATCCGAGGGACTGACGGTTTATTCCTACTTAAGTGTGGTCTACCCTTTAAGGCGGGGACTTAGGCATTTAAGTTGGAATAATTCGAGCGGTTCCGCCACAGCTGGTATCGGAGCTTGTACCACCTCAGAGGAATCAATAATCATAATTACCAACCTTTTCAAAAGTAAAACTTGCTTAGAAACCAAGTTGGATAGATGTCAGTACGCTAAGGATAGACCTAGGACATGAAGCCTTAGGATATTACATGGGTAGCTAGGTGACTATTTAAATACGTCATACAGGCTACTACAATATCGATAGGGGAATTATGTACCCCTATACTTGATGAGAGGACGATTAGGACGAACATGCATGCATCCTTTTCTTGTTGGTCAGCTTAGGAAAATTTCATTATTATTAGTAAGATACATAAATAAAGAGACATCAATAACAAGAATTAAAGAAGCTATAGCGAAGACTTCCACTTAACCCCTAGAAAAGCCAAGTTCGTAAAAAAAAATTCTAGTCTTTTGCACTAGCTCCTTTTATTTTTGGGATTCTTTTTCTTTTCGCTTACACTTGCCCTTGCACAGATGACTTCTGACATACCCACGGACGGAGGGAACGCACATTCCCACATAGGACGGTCTTGCACGAGAGAGCTTTCCTCGCATTTTGTGGGAGGTACTACAGGGAGCAGGTTACGCTATGCCTCCCTAGTACGCGGTGCAGCTGTTTGAGGAGCACCGAGTACCTCGCTATAGGGTGAGGATGACCTTGGAGCCTCATCCCCTCCAGCCAGGCTGGCGTTCCTTGGACTCGGAGTCCTTTGGTTTTAGGGCCAAAGACACGATAGAGTCCACCGCTCTGCATGTGCTCACAACCTTCTGCGGATTTCACCCCCTTGGAGCTGTCGACCCACCCCATTGGCTTGTTCCCTGCTGAGAAGGAGGACGACCCGATGTGGAAGGATCAGGTTGAGCACGCCAAGGATGTGTGGGCTCTCTACCCTGGGCATACCACTCACCTGACGGTTTCGGTGCATGAGTGCCCTATATCGTCTGCAGGCCTTGCGAGGTGAGGCGATGTCCTAGCTTATGGGCCTAGTGGAGTCTACCAAGGTCACCCTAGATAACGGGGAGGACCTGGTTGTCGACTTGTCCACTAAGTTGGTGGAGAAGGATCTCCAAGTGGAGCAGATGGCCAACCACATATAGGAGCTTGAGGATCAGGTGGAAGCTAGGGAGAACACTATTGAGGTTCTGCAAGATTAGCTCCAGACCACCTAGCAACAGCTTGAGGAAGCCAGCCAACATTTTGGATCTGCACCATCAAGAGATTGAGGATATAGAGGCAGAAGGGCCGATGAGGACATGGACATCGAGGGCGGAGAGGAGCCGGAGCCTGCATCTAGCTTAGACACTGCTGGCTCAGGAAGACCACCTTCCCCCGAGTCTAGCGTTGCCTCGTTTGCTCATTAGATTCCAGGGTTACGGTAGAAGTGGGCAGCAGTAGAACTCCTCGAAACTAGCTTAGCTTTTGCACCTTGGAGGTACTAGGCTAGAGAGTTGAGTATTTTGGGCACTGCTGTAACTGTTGGAAACTCTTTTGGCAAGATGAATGATAGATGGTTCTTATTTTAAGTTTATGAATGAAATTATATCCTTTTGGTACCAGTTGTGAAAGGCGAGGCAAACTTGGGTCCTTGCAAACCCTGCTGTTTAAAGTTCTTTTATCATATGCAATCACAGATTTCAAGTATGATAATAAGAACCTCCTAATTTTCAGATGGCGGGAAGAGCGCGCCGTGGACAGAATGAGCGCATTCCTCCACCTCTGTCGTAGCCTCCTACCATGCAAGAGCTAATGGCTCAGCAGAATGAGATTCTGCGGCAACTCGCTCAGCGTCAGCCACTATCTCAGCACTATGGGGGTGGTGATCACCACCAGCGTGCCTCGCAGCAGCCACCTACCAAGAGTTTCTCAGTACTCAGCCGCCGTTGTTCACCTGGGCGGAAGATCCACTCGATGTTGATGTCTGGCTCAGGGTGGTGGAATCAAAGTTCCCACTGCTTAATGGAGAGTGCTCAGATGCGGCCAAGGTTCGTTTCTACGCCCAGCAGCTTCGTGGGCCCGCTCAGACATAGTGGGACCATTTCCTCGCCATGCAGCCGGCCAACCACGTGGTTGAGTGGGGATAGTTCAAATCAGTATTCAGAGGGCATCACATACCAGCAGGCATGATGGACCGCAAGATCAAAGAGTTTCTGGCACTCACTCAGGGAAGTCGTACCGTGTTGCAGTATGCCCAAGCTTTCAATGACCTGTGTCAGTACGCAGGCTACCATGCTGACACTAATGAGAAGAAGAGAGACAGATTCGGGAGGGGCCTCAGCACTAAGCTCCGTGACCGTCTCAACACATTTAGGGCCAACAGCTACAATGAGTTGTTCAACCTGGCCATCTCTCAGGAGGATTGTATCGCAGCCCGCCAGGCAGAGAAGAAGAGAAAGACCCCTATGGCAGGACCATCAGCACAGCCTCAGCGCTTCCGGATTATGTCCGACACTCAGAGCAGAGGACCTCAGCAGCAGCAGGGGCGATGGGTGATTCGACCATAGCAGTAGCAACAGGCACCCAACCGCTCCTAGTTTCCTGCTCAAAGGAACAACAACCAGCCACAGCAGCAGTACCGTCAAGGCAATGATAACAAGTGTTTCACTTGTGGCAGCACCGGACACTATGCCAAGAATTGTCCTAGGAACCAGCAGAGGTAGGGGCAGAATGCAAATCAGAACCAAGACAAGCGGCAGAGGGTGCAAGTAAGGCAGGGCAGGCTGAACTTCACCACATTGGCGGATATTCTCGAGGGAGCACCCGTCAACGCTGGTATCATTTCTGTTTTGAATTACCCTGCAACCGTCTTTTTGATTCTGGTGCATCACACAACTTCATCAGCACAAAATTTAGTGCCAAATGTCAGCAACCTTTTCACCACACAAATGGGGGCATCATGAATTTAACACCGGGAGGCAGGGTTGCCACCTATCAACTCAACTGACATGTGCCATAAAATTTGGTAGTCTTATATTTAAAACCACCATCCTTATCATGGGATTAGAGAGCGTGGATATCATCTTGGGAACTGACTGGTTATCACGACATCATGCATTGATTGACATCGCAGCAAGAGCCATTGAAATACACTCACCTACTTGTGGGGAAATCACCTTGTACCTACCTGACCAAGGTTGTACCCATTCTTGTGCACTCGCCCTGATAGAGTCACCCGTAGAGAGGATTCCCGTGGTCTGTGAATACCCTTATGTTTTCCTAGACGAATTGCCAGGGATGCCACCCGAGCGAGACATAGAATTTGCCATCGAATTGCAACCAGGGACCGCACCTATTTCTAAAAGGCCATATATGATGCCTCCAGCAGAGTTAGCAGAACTAAAGAAGCAATTGCAAGAGTTGCTAGAAAGGGGTTCATTCACCCAAGTACTTCACCATGGGGATGTCCAACCTTGTTTGTAAAGAAGAAGGATGAGAGTCTGAGACTATGTGTGGATTCCCGCCCGCTCAATGCGGTAACTATTAAAAACAAGTATCCTTTACCTCGCATTGATGTTTTGTTGGATCAGTTGGTTGGAGCCAAGGTATTTTCAAAATAGACCTTCGCTCTGGCTATCACCAGATCACGATCAAGGCCAGTGATATTCCGAAGACGGCTTTCTCCACCAGATACGAACTTTATAAGTATTTGGTGATGTCATTCGGGTTGACAAATGCTCCGGCATATTTCATGTATTTGATGAATTCAGTATTTATGCTAGAACTGGACAAATTTGTGGTGGTTTTCATTGATGATATTCTGGTATATTCAAGAAATAAAGATGAGCATACTATGCATTTGCATATAGTACTTCAGCGATTGCACGATCATCACTTGTATGCCAAACTCTCCAAATGTGATTTCTTGCTAAGGGAGATCAAATTCTTGGGTCACACCATTTCTCAGAATGGGATATCCGTTGATCCCGAGAAAGTAAAAGAAGTGATGGATTGGAAGCCTCCTACCACTGTGCGACAGATTCGTAGTTTCCTAGGTTTGGCAGGATACTATCGGCGATTCATTCCAGATTTCTCCAGGATTGCTAAACCGATGACTGAGTTATTGAAGAAAGGAGTGAAATTTGATTGGGATCAGATATGCGAAGATGCTTTTCATGTCGTGAGGCAACATTTGACAACAGCACCTGTGCTCGCACAGCCTGACAACACCAAGTCATTTGATGTATATTGCGATGCTTCGGGCACTGGACTAGGTTGTGTTTTGATGCAAGACAACCGAGTTATTGCCTACGCATCCAGGGCACTCAGGCCTCATGAGTAGAATTACCCCACACATGATCTGGAGTTAGCAGCGGTAGTTCATGCTCTGAAGATCTGGAGACATTACCTAATGGGAGCTCATCGTAATATTTATACTGACCACAAGAGTCTCAAGTATATATTCACTCAGGCTGACCTTAATATGAGGCAGAGGAGATGGTTGGAATTGATCAAGGATTATGATCTAGAAGTGCATTACCATCCTGGCAAGGCAAATGTTGTGGCAGATGCCTTGAGTCGAAAAACCCAGTGCAACTATATAACCATTGACTCTAAGATCGCCGCCTTGTGTGACAAATTGCGCAAGCTGAACATGGAAGTTGTTTCCCCAGGTACCTTGAATTATATCTCAGTCGAGCCAACCTTACAAGAGCAGATAATCTTGACACAGATTAGTGACAAGGGTGTTCAAGTCATTAAGCAAATGCTCAATCAAAAAGTGGATAAGTACAAATGTTTTTGTCAGGACAGCAAGGGTGTCCTATGGATTGAAGACCGACTGGTTGTTTCCAAGAACCCCAAACTTAGGAAGAAAATTTTGGATGAAGCTCATCTTTCTAAGTTTTCCATGCACCCCGGGAGTAACAAGATGTATCATGACCTCAGATCCTTATATTGGTGGACTAGGATGAAGCGAGAAATTGCTAAGTATGTATCTGAGTGCGACACTTGCCAAAGGATCAAAGCAAGCCATTTGAAGGTAGCAGGTTCTTTGCAGCCACTCCCTATACCATCTTGGAAATGGGAGGACCTCAACGTGGACTTCATTGTGGGATTGCCCAACACCTCCCAGCACCACGATTCTATTTGGGTCATTGTGGATAGGCTAACCAAGACAGCTCATTTCTTGCCAGTGCATACCACTCACAGGGCAGAAAAATATGCAGAAATCTATATTGACTAGATAGTGCGTCTGCATGGAATACCAAGGACTATCGTGTCAGATAGAGGAGCACCGTTCGTAGCACGTTTCTGGGAGCAGCTGCAAGAGTCACTTGGAACCATTGTGATAAGAAGCTCAGCATACCATCCTCAAACTGACGGCCAAATGGAAAGGGTAAATCAGATTCTTGAGGACATGTCGAGAGCGTGTGTTTTACACTATGGCAAGAATTGGGACAAATGTCTTTCTCTGGCAGAATTCTCTTACAATAATAGTTACCAATCTAGCTTGAAGATGGCACCTTTCGAGGCCTTGTATGGGAGAAGGTGTAGAACACCGCTAAATTGGTCACAAGCGAGAGAAAGGGAAATATTTAGACCTGACCTAGTGCTTGAAGCCAAGGACAAAGTTAGAGTCATTAAGAAGAACTTGGAAGGTGCTCAGGCCAAGCAAAAGAGCTATCATGATAAAAGAAGGAAGCCTCTAAAATTCAAAGTGGGAGATCATGTATATCTCAAGGTGTCACCCACCAAAGGTGTTCAAAGATTTGGGATCAAGGGCAAATTAGCTCCTCACTATATTGGGCCCTATGAAATCAAAGAGACATGTGGACCTGTAGCATACCAGTTGAAGTTGCCGCCACACATGTCCGCAATTCATGATGTGTTCCATGTGTCTCAGTTGAAGAAGTGTGTCCGCTTACCCATCGAAGTGCTATCAGAACCTGAATTGGAGATAGAACCAGACTTGTCATATCAAGAGCACCCCGTCAAAGTGTTGGACCAAAAGGAAAGGTCAACTCGAGCAAAGACAATCTGAATGTATAAGATCCAGTGGAGCAACCATTCAGAAGAAGAGGCCACCTGGGAAACAGAGGAACTTCTGCGCTCTCACTACCCCGAATTTCAGCTCCGGGAGATCGGTATGTAAATCGGATCCCAAAACACCCTCCACCTGCCCTTTGAATGTAAGTATAAGTGAAATATAGTTAACAAGAACTGAGTAAGTTATGAAACTAAATCTAGAAGGACTTCCTTCTGAAGTTGCAAAGAGGATTACATTCGAAGAGCAGTCTACTAGAGAACCTTGATAAAAGAAACCACACCGCGCAAGCACGCACCTTCTTAGCACCCCTCTAAAGGGTCCCTACCCAAATCTCGGGACGAGATTCCTTTAAGGTGGGAGGGCTGTAACACCCTAGGTGTTACCCAAGGCCCTGGCTCAATGCATGCACCTGTGGCCCTTTATCACATGTGTTTAAGTGGAAAGAGAAGGCACCCAAAGCTTTAGAACCATGGCTAAACTAAGTGATGATCATGATGGGAGGGATACCCTAGCCTTCATGTATCTTCACCTATGAAAAAGGTTCTAAAACCCTAAATTCCCCTCTTGAGCCATTAAACCCCCCCCCCAAACATTGGATTAAAGGGAAAACTATGCAAATGACCAATTCATGACTTGAACCCTTTACCAAAGTTGGAGTACATTAATAAATCTACAAAATGTAGTAAAGGAGATATTACAAAAAGGTCCAATAAAAGCCCCAAATCAAGCCCCCAAGTGGAGAGCACCCTAGAGCAATCCATTTTTCTCTAAGTCAAAAATCAGCCCTAGTCTAAAGATCAGAAGTGTTCACCCTTTTGCTGGCACCAAAACCACATGGTCCAAATAACAAAAAGTAGACAAACTACCCAAGGCACACCCCTGAAAAATATGAAACCAAACTAGGGTCATTTGACACGGTTTGGCATCTGTTTTGTCGCGGGGTGAATAGTGCAGACAGACAATACTTGGCACCACCATATCTTCCAAGCCAGACTTGATCTACCCTTGGAACTCACATGAACTAGATAGCTCTAGGTGCAGTGAAGAAATCTTACACAAGTCATATGGCAAGATTCGCACGTTTGGGGGCTCAGCAGGCGCAAGAACTCGGGTAGATTAACACGGCCACGTGTTCGACGCGCCCTAGCAACGCGAGAGCATGCCCCAGCGCTCGGCCCCGTGCGTGTCACGCCGCGCTGCGCCAACCCCTCGCCCACGCTCGCGGCTATAAAGCCAACCTCGGTCTCGACCGTACGCCCCCGCTCACTCCCAACCTCGCCTGAGCACAAGATCACCGGGGTTTGCCCAGAGAACGGCGTGCCAGCGGCCGCGCGAGCCCCGGCCACCGTAGACCAGCCACTCCAGCCCTCCTCCACGGCGTCTGACCCCTCGACTAGCTTCACTGGAGCCAAGTGAAGCTCCCCGAGCCCGCAGACCAAACACCACCTCAACGGAGACACCGGATTGACGTCGCCGGACTTTAACCAGCCGCCGTCGCACGTAGACCGAGCTACACGATAAGCCATTCGTCGATCCCTTATGCCTACGGCATCCGTGAACTCTAGTGAAGCTCCCCGTGCCATTTAATTGAACTATACCACCGTGAGCAGGCCAGAGCACACGCCGTCGACGAGCCCGACTGCCTGCGCATGCGACCAGCCCTATTCCGGCCATCACCACGGCGATTCGCCCCTCGACGTGACCGCCAGGACCTCCCGGACCTCACCCTGCCCTCCACCGGACCTCTCCCGCCGCCGGTAAGCTGAGCCACCCCTTTTCCTCTCTACGGCTACTATTCCGGCGAGGAAGGAGCTCGGGTTAAGAGAGAGAAAAGCCAAGGGGTATTCGCAATGTCAGTGACTCAGTGAAACAGTTCCGCAGGGGCACAGTTCAAATGATTTAGTTAAAGAAAACCCCAGGGTCCCGGTGCAAAGCTGTTTTCCTTAAACCTTTAAGATTTATTCTTTTAAATGAGTAAAGAACTTGAAAAATTCATAACTTGAGTTTTATACAACCAAATTTGGTTAAACCAATTTTGCTAGGTCCTAAATATTATGAACTATTTAGGAAAAATAATAAACACCCTAATTCCTACAATACTTTTAGAGTTTCAATTTAAATAAGCATACTACCCAAAACTAAGTAAATAAAGGAAAAATAGAAATACTTTTGGACTGAGGATAAGAAAAATTAGGGACATACTTAACTATTAACTACCTTATTTAAAAATGTTAAACTCCTCAGAATATTAGGTTAAGGAGGGATTAACCATTAAAACATGTATTGGCCCAAACCTTAGGAAAATGAAAAAGGGAAATTAAATTAAGAACCAGAGGGCAACCACATTTTTTTTGCTTGCTTAGGTGATAGAATTCATAAGAAAATTTTGTTGAACCCTCTGTTAGTACAAAAGAAAGACACTGTTGGGACCATGCTTCGTCGCCGAAGGTCCTGCAGGAAGAAACAGCTTGGGCTGAAGCTGTTTACACGTGATGCCGAAGGGTGCCGTTCATGAAGCTTCGGAATTACAAACCAACTTAAAAGTAGAATGACCTTTTAGTCCATAAGTGTTTGAGTCGTTATTGTGAACTTTTATGAGGGGTATGATTGTAATTGCTCACAGGCTGTGTCCTGTGCCTATAAACAGTGAACAATATTCCTTTACTGTTCAGGCATTCTTGTAATTGCAATCGCATCATTCGGAAATTATTCTTTGCCAAGGCAGAGGTATAAATGTATCTAATATTTGAATACATCAAGTTGATATAATATGAAAATGATGTTGTTCATTTATAATTTACTTGTCTTTAATGTTTCATATCTCGTATTATTTTATATAATCTATTAGGGTTCAATTACAAAGATTCAACCTTCGTAATTATATCATCTTTAACCTTCATCCGAAGTTCATTAAATCCTCAAGGAAATAATGCTTCAGTGGATGAAGGGCATTAACATTTAACATTTTATGTTGCCTTGTTCTTAATTCATAGCCACAATAACTTCATTTACTATTCAAAAGTTTTTCTGGCAAAACATTGTTTGTCGCTTCGGAGTGCCGAAGGCTATCACTGTGGATAATGGGACACAGTTTGATTCTGAAGCCTTCAGAGAATTTTGTAATCAAATTGGCACGAAGATCAATTTTGCATCAGTCCGACACCCAGAGTCAAATGGACTTTTCGAAAGAGCTAATGGGATCATAATGACAGGAATAATGAAGTCAATCTTCAATCAGCCCAGGGGAAAGTGGCCAGATGAGTTAATTAAAGTGGTGTGGAGTCATAACACAACCATGTCAAGATCAACAGGCTTTGCACCCTTTATACTATTGTTTGGTGACGAAGCAATAACCCCAGAAGAGGCCAAAACAGGATCAATAAGGACAGTAGCTTCGGCAGAGGGCGAAAACGAAGCTGATTGCTCTATAGAAAAAGATGCTATTGAAGGGATCAGACTTCAAGTTGTGGAAAACATCAATAAATATCAGGCTGAAACAATAAAATGGCGTGATAGAAAGGTCAAGCTGAAGAACATTGAACCAGGACACTTGGTACTTCGAAGAGTAGCTAACCCTGAAACAGTAGGCAAATTACAGCTGAAGTGGGAAGGCCCCTTTTTGGTAGTATCTTCGTCAAGACCCGGTTCCTACAGATTGAAGAATATGGACGACAATGACATTCCTAGATCGTGGAATGCGGATGAGCTTCGGCGATATTATGTTTAGTTCGATGTAATTTTTTATATTCTTTTTTGTGGCACCCTTTTCCTTTCCAAAGGGGGAGAAAGGTTTTTAATGGGGCCACAACATGTAATTTTTCTTTTCCTTATTTCAATTCTATAAGAGCGATATCCCCCAAAAATGTAAATGTAAAAGCTGAGAACGCACCTTCGAGTGCAAAGAAAAAAGAAAAGAAAACAGGGAGAAGCTCAAAAGTCGTTCCTAAGGGAATGCAGAGCTTACAGCGAAAAATAAACGCTGATTCCGCCGAAAGTAAAAGGCGAAGAAGCTCCTAAGGGAGGCTTACAGCGAAAAATAAACGCTGATTCCGCCGAAAGTAAAAGGCGAAGAAGCTCCTAAGGAAGGCTTACAGCGAAAAATAAACGCTGATTCCCCCGAAAGTAAAAGGTGAAGAAGCTCCTAAGGGAGGCTTACAGCGAAAAGTCAACGCTGATACACCGAAAAAGTAAACGGTGAAGCCGAAAAGTAAACGGCAAAAAGATTTTTATCATTCTTGAGGGGATGAAGGGTCGTGCTTATGGTTTTTTGAACATGTGTCCTAATATTCATTTGCACATTACATGTCATCATGTCATTTGCATTCATAAACATCCATTTAGACATATATAGAATCATCATCATGCTACACAAAAAAGACAGGTGTTTCAGAAAATAAGGAAAAGATTCGAAGGAAAAATTTTCTATGCTTCGTTGTGTACGAAAAGAAGGGAAGGTGTTTTTCGCCTTCGGCTCAAAAGAGAAGTTTCGTCCACAGCAAAGCAGACTGAATGCGGATAAGGGAGGCAGAATATATTACAAGGTATGTACAAATTTACATGAGTTATTCCATATCTATATCACAAGAATTTCTCCAAGAATTTTTGCAGGAAAGCACATTATAAGCAACTTTAAGCTTCAGCTAAGGCTTCGTCTTCAGTTTTGTCAAACTTCAGCATTGTCAATCTTCAGCTTCGTCATCCTGTATATACCAAACAGCAGAGTAAGAAAGGTACAAATTTCAAAGGAGAAGGTAAAAGTAACAAACATAAGTTTCTTACCGGCTTAAGATGGCTTCGAGCTTCGTCGCCTGCCATTTTCCGCCCGCCACTTACCCAGATCTGGGTCATGAATCTATTTTCGATGCTTCTGGCTAAGCTTGGGATATCTATCAAATCTGAAGCTGACAAGCTGAAGTTTGGTCTGTTCACAATGTTTCCATGCATGCAGCCAGCCTTCAAAAAAGCAGT
This sequence comes from Zea luxurians, assembly GCA_029449295.1. Taxonomy (NCBI): domain Eukaryota; kingdom Viridiplantae; phylum Streptophyta; class Magnoliopsida; order Poales; family Poaceae; genus Zea; species Zea luxurians. The sequence goes on along the minus strand of JAOPSE010001429.1, from coordinate 125,622 downwards.
AGTTGTGCCCCAAGAAGCTACCAGGGCGCAGAAGTCGGCGTGCCCACCAATAACTTCGTCAAGGGCATCAACTTCGCCTTCAATATATTCTAATGTTCTTGGCAGATTTTCAGCTGAAGGTGTAAATTTCGAAGAGCTAGCTCCGACAGAGTGAAACACGTCCTTCAGCCGCTGCACACATCGGCTGCCGAAGCTTAAGCAATTCTCCTGAAGTTCTTTAAAGGATTTCTGCAAATTTGAGTATTTATCCACTTCAGTTTTCAGGCTTGCTTCAAGATATTTCTTTTCTTGCTCGAATTTTTCTGATTGTTGGAGCAATTCATTCTTTAATTTGTCATTCTCAGTTTGGACTTCAGCCAAAGAGCCCTCCATGGTCTGAATAACAAAATCCTTCTTCTCTAATGCACCTTCGTGCTCTTTGACCATGATTTCAAGATCTTGGATTGTGAAGTCTTTCTTTTTCAGATTGGCTTCGTGATTTTCAACTTTTTCAGCCAAATCTTGAATGACGGCTTTGTTTTTCTCTTCTTCCAGATCTTGTTGCATTTTTAGAACCTTGCTTAATAATATGCTATGTCGAAACGATCTTCGTTAGAACACGACCTAAAAGATAATAATAAAAGTAATAAAATAACAAAAATATTCGTTACCTTGAAGTTAGCATAAAGCAAGCTTCCGGCAATGTGGTGTCGTTGATAACGGCACATGTCCGCTTCCAGCTTCGGCAAGCCAATGCTTTTGGAGAGGGTTCTAACAATTTTAGCTTCGGTGCGGTTCCGAAGGCATCTTAGTTTCCCTTCGTTCACCCCACCAAATAGCATAGCCCCTGATTTATATCCGCAAGATATGGCATATTTTTTCAACTCCTCTTTCTCATCGTCTGTTAACTCTTGTCCAAGTAGATCTTGAAAGTTAAAATCTTCTTCTTCAGAAATTTCATCAATTTGCTCTTTCCCCTTTTCAGTTGCCGTCCTCACCGCAGCTATAGTAGTTTCTTCTTCAGCCATTTTCAGGAGTATATTGTCAATAACCTCAAGTGTGGTTTCTAGGTTCGACTCTTAGGTGGTCCCGGTTTCGGCCCCGGTAGCTTTGGCTTCGCCGGTCTCAGCTTCAGTGGTTTCCACTCTAGTAGCTTCGGCTGCGGCGCCTTCGGCTTCGGCAATCTCGGCAAAGACAATTTTTGACACCGTCGCCAATGGCGGTGTCTGATGGATCACATCTATCACTTGAATAATTCTCCATTTTTTCGGCTTCACAGGACTTTTTGCTGCCGAAGCTGCCTTGTCCCTCTGAAAAAACTTCGTCAGTTCCAGTGCCAGTGGACTTAGCCTGATAGGCAAGGGTTCAGTCATTACCTTCATAGTTTCTTCTACTTCAACAGTAGAAGGAGAAGCAGGAGTATCTTCTTCTCGGACTGGCGTTTCCGGCTCTGGGAAGCACTTTTTCTCTTTCTTGTAGTGGCCACCTTCGGCTCAGGATTTAATTCTTCAGCGCTAAGATTTTCAGAATCTTTCTTTTTCTTTTTGGCTACCTTGACGACTTCTTCGTCAGTAGCGCTGGCAATCCTTTTTCGCTTCGGGCCTCCAGCATCTCCGCCCAGTCGGCCGTAGTCAGCATATTCAAATCCTATGGCATCAAGCACCCTGTTCAGCCTTCGTTTCGGCCGAGTGCCGAAGGCCGCTGTCATCAGTTGGTCCTCTTTTTTAGAGTAATTCCCAAGAATTTCATTACTCATTATTTCAATTGTATCAAGCCATTCTTGGCAGGGTACTTTAAAATATTTCTTGAACTTATAATAGTAGGGCAGTCGGACGAGTTCCCCCTCTTTCTTTTCCCCTTTAAGCTTCGGCATTGTCCACTCTTTCATAGTTGGAAAAACTCTGAAGGCCAAGAATTCCTGCACTAAATCTCTAGTGCCAATATGTTCTGCTATAATTTTAAATTCGCCCAGTGTAGCCCAAGTTGGACCTTCTACTGCCATTTTGCATCGGGATCTTGTTTCTCCGAAGATTAGTTCAAGAGGGCTCTGAACCAGTTTCTCTTTGTCTTTGTCAACTTTGACATAAAACCATTCTGATTTCTAGCCTGCTGGCCATTTCCTTCGATAGCTCATCACGGGAAACTTCGTGGTTTTCCGATAAGCAAAATTATAGCAACCAAAATTTTCATGCAATCCATCTTTTCTGGCCTTAGTTTGGTAATGTAGCTCATGAACTCGACAGAAGCTGTCAGCAAACGGCTCCACCGCCTGGCTTCGGAGAGCCCAGATATAGAAGCTGAGCCTGACAATTGCGTTGGGAGTTAGTTGGTGAAAGTAGATACCAAATCTTTGCAGCACATCAGAGATCATCCTATTTAAGGAGAATCTCAACCCAACTTTTAGAAAGCTCTTGAAAATAACTATTTCATCTTTTTCTGGCTTCGGGGTAGTTTCTTCCCCCCCAAAGCGAAGCAGCTTCTTCTCATTCTCACTAAAATAGCCCGACTTCACCATTTTGGAAAAATCAGCCTTGGAGACAGTCGACTTTCCGAAGTCCAAATGGCTGGGCTTGCTTGGTACGGCAATATGGTAATCATCATCGGAATCAGCTTCCTCAATATCTCCTTCTTCCGCTTCGATAGCAACTTGTTCTGTATCGGCAACAGTTTGCTCTGTCTCGGCAGTGCGAATTCCTTCCGAGGTCACCAGTCTGGATCGTTGCATCGCTTCGGAGATAGGAACAGTCTCCGCTCCTTCGGCTTCGCCTCCCTCACGCTCAACTCTAGCAGTAGAGCGCACTCTGGCCATTTAATTCTGAATTTCTTGCGAACTAAATAACTTCCTTTCCCGAAGCTTTTTCTGATGAAGTAGGCCTTGAACTAGAGCTTCGTCTGATTGCGAGAGCAAAGCTTCGGCTATGGTTAAAAATTTTGGCAGCAGAACAGTGCAATAGCAATGAATGCTGTGGTAACTTCACACCTACCCGTCTGTTTATATAGTGCTGCAGGTAAGAAGGTGAATCGTCAGGATTTTTACACCAGGCAAACAACTGCTTACACCCGCTGCGCGGTGGACCGCAGCGACCAAATAGTAACCCTGCAGGGTGGGACCGCTACGCGCTCGGAAACTGAATCGTTTCTCGACAACGAGCTCAGGGAAGGTGTTTTTCGGACCTTCGGCTTCCTGAAGCCTAAGAGACTTTTTCACGGATCAAGCTCGTTACGAAAAACGATCTAGCACCGCGAAGGGGCTACTGTTGGGACCATGCTTCGTCGCCGAAGGTCCTGCCGGAAGAAACAGCTTCGGCTGAAGCTGTTTACACGTGATGCCGAAGGGTGCCGTTCATGAAGCTTCGGAATTACAAACCGACTTAAAAGTAGAATGACCTTTGAGTCCATAAGTGTTTGAGTCGTTATTGTAAACTTTTATGAGGGGTATGATTGTAATTGCTCACAGGCTGTGTCCTGTGCCTATAAATAGTGAACACTATTCCTTTACTGTTCAGGCATTCTGGTAATTGCAATTGCATCATTCGGAAATTATTCTTTGCCAAGGCAGAGGTATAAATGTATCTAATATTTGAATACATCAAGTTGATATAATATGAAAATGATGTTGTTCATTTATAATTTACTTGTCTTTAATGTTTCATATCTCGTATTATTTTATATAATCTATTAGGGTTCATTTACAAAGATTCAACCTTCGTAATTGTATCATCTTTAACCTTCGTCCGAAGTTCATTAAATCCTCAAGGAAATAATGCTTTAGCGGACGAAGGGCATTAACATTTAACATTTTATGTTGCCTTGTTCTTAATTCATAGCATTTGAGAACGAGTCCCCAACAGACACCACATTTTATTTCATAAAAACAATAAGAACTTAGAAAAATCCTAGAAAAATAACCCTAAGGAGAAACCACCCCAATCCTTGTGATAACTACTATTATGCTAGTATGAATCTAGTAAAAATACAAGTTTTGTTGTTTGATATTTTTCAAATGACAAGTTAGTTATAAGTGCCTTTTTGACATTAAACTTTAGAAAATCACAACTAAATAACCATTAAGTCACTTTCTGTGATTTTTGGCACAAAGACCTGTCATTACCCATAGTTGTTGGCAAAAAAAATTTTAATGCAGAACCCTCACCTAAATAAGAGATGTAGTGCAAAGTCACCATCCACCTTCACTTTTAATATTTTTGCCTAGATTTTATCCTAGTTATTTTTAACCTCAAAAATTTAGAGTTGACTACAACCAGTGTTTACCCACTGTAATTTTTGCAACATTTTTGGAAAACTTCTAAATCACTATGGTCATTCAAACTCACTTTAAAAGCCTAAATAGACAATAAAAAGGGAATTATGAAAGGAATTAATATTATACAACTAGATCTCCCTAAGTTTCCAATACAACATGAAGGAAAGAATTATGTTCTTAATTTCACTCAAGGCCCTACAATAGATGAGTATAAAACACTAAGAGCACCATCTGATAAAGAAACGCTAGTTCACCCACTGTTTTAATATTGTTTCACCGTACATAGTATTTACTCAATTGACATATCATTAATATACATGTATCTTATTCATTGCATTCGATAGATTGTAATCTCGCTGACGTAGAGCACGTCCTCATTCCGGAGCAAGGAGTTGCTCAGGAGGTAGTCCCGGAGCCAGCATCAGAGCCTACCACTGAGGACCTGCCTGCCCCAACTGTTGAAGGCAAGCCCCAGTTTTATGCATAACCATTTATATATGCTATTTTTACTACACTTAATATTTGTAGGTTTGTACTATGCACTTAAGTGTAGGAGTTGCCTAAAACCCTAGTTGCATTAACTCAGGATTCCTTTTGAGATGGATACTAGTATGCTAGGTCGAGTAGCTGCTTTACTAATTAGGGATCTCGGTAGAAGTCGAGTGATTTTTCTAGCACTCGCGTGAGGTCAGGAAATTGATTGTATCCATTTTTATATCGGAATGATGATGGTCTATGGACAATAATTCATGGGGATGCGTTGTCTATGAGATGCGTTGTCTACTTGATCCTGTTAGTGGCCTTGTCGGACTAGATCCGAGGGACTGACGGTTTATTCCTACTTAAGTGTGGTCTAGCCTTTAAGGCGGGACTTAGGCACTTAAGTTGGAATAATTCGAGCGGTTCCGCCACAGCTGGTATCGGAGCTTGTACCCAAAGGGAAGTGGATAGAGGAGCTTATCGAAGTTGTGTGGAAGCACAACACATCTGTATCAAGATCTACTGGGTTTACACCATTCATGCCCTCTTTGGGGACGAAGTAGTTACCCCCAAAGAAGTCCGGCTGGGTTCAACAAGAGTAATAGCTTCAACTCAAAGTTAGGATGATGAAAAAATCTCAAAGGATACAATAGAAGAAGCAAGGCTCGAAGCAATCGAGCACATAAGGAAGTATCAAGCCGAAACCATTAGATGGAGAGACCGTAAATTAAAACTAAAGAGCATAGCACTAGGTCACCTTGTACTCCAAAGAGTAGCTAACCCAGACACAGCGGGAAAATTGCAAGTGAAGTGGGAAGGTCATTTCCTAGTTGTAGCTTCGAACAAACTAGGCTCATACAGGCTAAAGGATATGAAAGGAAACGACATTCCAAGGTCATGGAATGCCGATGAGCTCCAAAGATATTACATCTAATGCCAAGCTTTGATAACCTTTTTCCTTATAAAGAGGATAAGGTTTTTTAATGGGTTTGAAAATGTAATAGTTGGGCAAAGATTACCTATAGGCATTAAAGGTGTTATTCCCAGAAAAAGCAAGCTATACCAAAGTCAGCAAGGGATCCGATCTCAAAAAGGCTCCAATACGAAGGTAACTTTTATCACCATGTAAAGGTGAGAAAGCTCCAAAGTTGTTGCTTAGGGAATGCAGAGCTAAAGTTTTATCACCAAGTAAAGCTGAAAAAGCTCTGAAGTCGTTCCCAAGGGAATGGAAAGCTAAAGATTTATCACCAAGTAAAGGTAAAAATGCTCTAAAGTTGTTCCTAAGGGAATGTAGAGCTAAAGTTTTATCACCAAGAAAAGGTAAAAGAGCTCCGATGTCGTTCCTTACGGAATGCAGAGCTAAAATCCGTTGCAAAAGCTCTGAAGCCTCTAGTGAAATTTGAATGCTTTGTTTCAAGTGATAAGAAGGGAAGGTGTTTTTCGCCTTTGGCTCAAAATACCAGTAACATTTGATTTCACACGCAACAAAGCGCATGGAATTAAAGAAAAGTAAGAGGAATGTGTTATATTACATCAACTAGTGGTTTGATTACATAAATATTCATCTCCAAAATACAAAGTTTCCTCGGCCTTATAATCAAGTAAAGCTTCGGCCTTTCTTTACTTGTTCACCTTCGTCTTCTTTTTCAATTCCTTGCTCTACACAAGCAATCATTGAGAGAATAAAAAATGTTTAGTAAGGAAAACTCATAAATGAAGCTTCAATTAAACACAAGTTTAGAGACAAACCTTTCTTGTATATTCTTTAGCCTCCGAAGCGGCAAATTGTCGGTAGCCTTTATCCCATAGTTCAAAGAAAAATATTTTGGCAGCACCAAGTACACTCTTCGAGGGAGTCTTGATACCCTCTATGGCCATGCCGAAGTCATTTTCCCCATAGCCTTAACATCACAGCTAGCTTTCTCAACAATAGAGGCCATACCACGAGATCCGATCATAGCCAAATAATTGCTTCGGGCATTGATAATGTTTTCAATTCCTTTTTAATCCAACCAAGTGCCCCTTTGGAGTCATCGTTGGCAATTGAGCTGGCCCTTGAAGTCGTAGCAATTGAGGAAAAGATTTTCTTCATAGTATCACAACACCGACATGCAAGATCGAAGCAATTACCCCGAAGCTGGTTTAGAGTTTCCAGTAATTTTTGATTTTCTTCGACTTTGCGAGCGACATTCCTTTCTACTGCCTTAAGGCTGATATGAAGTTCTTCAATAGAATGCTTCTGTTCTTTTATTTTTGATGTCGCTTGCCTTTTCATTAAATCAGCTTCGGCTATTTTTTCTTTTAAAGACGCAACTTCGCCCTCCTTCTCTTGCAAAGAAGTTTGGAGTGTTCCAGCTTTGCCTTTTAGCTTTGATAGCTCATCATCTTCTTTTTCTTGTTGAATTATTAAAGATATGCTTAGCATTAACCCCCTGCATCACGAAGATAAACAATGTAAGTTAAAAATACACTTTCTCCAAAGCTATATCAGAACAAAAGAATTTCTCTTACCTTGATGCTAGTATAAGCCAAACTATGAGAAAGTTTTCTCTTTTTAACTTGGCTCAACAGTTATTCAACCTCTGGAAATCCAATGCTTCGAGTCATATTTCTTGCAATCTTTGATTCATCATGATCAGGTATGCACATCAGCATTTGATCTCCTCCCCCGAGGAGCAAAGCCCCAGGTCCATACCCCATAGCTTCGCCTTTGTTTCTATTTCTGAAGCTTCTTTGTCATCAAGTTCGCCCCAGCAAGATGCCTCACGAAAAAAACCAAGATCTTCTCCTTCTTCACCTGTAGTCTGAGTAGCTTCGAGTGCATCTTTCTCAAGAACAGGGCTTGGCCTTTTTAGCTCTTTCTCAGCCTTTTCATGCCTTGAAGATCCACCTCCTTCAGTGGTCTTTTTCTTGTCTTCTTTGGAGCATGTTGAACCTCTGAAGGTAGTGCCTCCAAGACCCAAAATTTGTGGGCTCTCTACATCCTCAGATGAAATATTTTTAATCTTCGAGGGATGATCTCCTTCATCAGATTCCTTCATAGTTGGCATAAACCAAGTCAGTATTAGTCCTAAGAGACTTATAGGGGAGAATGGCAATGGTTATGTCATTACCTCGAGAATCCATGTACAACCCAAAGAAGAAGTCATTGTAGCACTCCCTTTCCCTTGGTCTTCCCTAGCAGTAGATGTTTTTAAAGTTTTCGCTTTCTTCTTTTCTGGGCCTCAAGATGGTTCTTCGTCACCCTCTAACCCATTATTTTCAATATCACCTTGAGCAGTTTTCTTGGTAACCCTTTTTCTCTTGTCCCTAGTTTCAGTATTGATAGCAGGATCTTCATAATATGGACACTCAAAACCAATGACATCCATGACCCTATTAAGATGAAACTTCCCCCGGCTTCCAAAGATAGAGGACATATCTTTATGTTCCCTGGTAAGATAGTATTCACATATTTCATTGCACTTTCCCCTATAAACCTAAGCCATTCAACCGAAGGAGTTTTGTACGAAGATTGTTCTTTAAAATGAAAAGCTAGTGTAAAAAGTCCTTCATCCTTTGACTTCGCCTCCTTTGCCAGCTTCCACCCAATCCGAGTCGGATAAATATTATAAGCAATGCCTCCTGAATCAAATATCGAGACCCAATTTTCTTGACAACCATATTAAAGGCTTCATAGCACCCTTTAGCAGCCTCGCTTAGTTCGCACTTCGATAGTTTCAGACTGAAAATAATCCTTAAAGGACTCATGAGGACACCTTTGAAGTCCTCGTTCTGTTTAGAGTCAACTTTGGTATAAAACCACCCTTTTGTCCAGTCTCCATGCCACTTGGTTCTATATGCGAGAACTGGCCCAGCTGTATCCTCATGATACGCGATGTTATAGCATCCGAAGTTATTGTGAAGGCCTGTCTGACCCTTGGCCTTTGTTTGATAGTGCAAATCATGCACCATGTAGAAACCATCAACATCTGTGTGACCCCATGGCTTTGTACGACCCAAATGAAAACACTAAGGTGAACTATACCATTTGGAGTGAATTGATGCATGTATAACTCATAACTCTGAAGTATCTTCACAATCACCTTGTACATTTGAAGCTGAAGTCCTGCCTTGAAAAAGCTTTTGTATACAACAACCTCGTCCTTTCCCGGCATTAGGGTTGCCTCATCCCTAGGGTGGCGCACATTGACTTTACTGCTGATATAACCAAGTCTCTTCAAAGATTGCAGATCCTTTTTCCTCAAAGTGGAACAACCAATTTCAATATAGCTTGGCTTCAAAGGTCTGTCCTTCCAACTCCGAAGCAGGTCTTGATGACGACGATGCCCTCATGGCTTCAGAGATAGGCAGGGTATCTTGTCATGCCTCCGAAGAGGTAGGTGTGATCAGCTTTGTGATGGTCCGAATCCTAGCCATCACTCATGGTCTGAATCCTAGCCATCTGAGTGAACTAGAAAATAAACTGACTTAGTTGAAGCTGGTTTCCTAAGTAGTGGTGGATGGGAAGCTTCAGAAGCACAGAAAATTTTGGCATTAGGTAGTTGTGATACACCCAGCCCAAGTGGGGTTAGCCGAGGCCTAACAAATTAGGGTTGCTCAGAGCCCAACAGTTCATTAAGCACACCCAACTCATGGAAAGGCTCAATCACCCCAAAGACTAGTCCAATGAGGGAAGGGTGAGTCTCCCTTTTAAGGTGGCTTCCTCCTCCCAAGTTAAGCGATCCGACTACAATTGGGCCAACTGGTCCAATTCTGTCTTTGCCAATGAGTAATAGTAGAAGATGTTGTCATCATTCCCACCTTCTTGAACTAGGCCCTAGCTCTGATACCAGATGATACACCTAGCCCAGGTGGGGTTGGCCGAAGCCCAACCAATTAGTGTTGCCCAGAGCTCTACAGTTCATTAAGCACACCCTACTCAGGGAAAGGCCCAATCGCCCCAAAAGACTAGTCCAATGGGGGAAGGGTGAGTCTCCCTTTTAAGGTAGCTTCCTACTCCCAAGTTAAGCGAGCTGGCATAATTTTGAGGCTCACACGGTCGCTGTCCGACTACAATTGGGCCAATTGGGCCAATTGCGTCTTTGCCAACGAGTAATAGTGGAGGATGTCCTCATCAAGTTGAGGCAGTAAATGTGGTCTACACCCACCGGCTCGACCGCTTTTATACTAAGAAATGGGTGGAAAGCGACGCGAGCCACTAAAAATATTCCCACGCATTACCTTCAGCTTCTCCCCTCATGTTTAACTCTCAGATCACTTGTTTTTATTAAATCAATCTATCTTCTTCATAACGAGCTTTGGGAAGGTGTTTTCGAATCATCGACACAAGGCCTCCCAATTCTATTTTTTGCGATCTAATCTCGTCACAAAAGAACAAACTCATCCCGCAAGGGGCTACTGTTGGGGGCCTGTTATGATGAAGATCCTCATTCAACCTTCACATCAGCAAAAACAAGTGTGTTTTAGGTATACTTCTATTGACAGACGAAGCTGACCTTTGGCCAAAGCAACATATAAAGAATCTTCACATGTATGAGCAAGTAGTGAAGGTGCGAGCCAAAGTCGGTAGCTTCAGCAACGGAGAAGAACTTCGAATGCAAACCAGCGGAGAAGCTTTCACACAATGGAGGCCACAGCCCGTGTAGCCAACAAAAGAGAAAATACATTATTGCCCAGATGTCATTTGTAAACAATGTGTGTAAAACCTTGAGGGGCATGATTGTAATTTTGTACGAAGGCGGTTCTTCTTCCCTATAAATATGTGAACAATGCCCTGCATAAGGTACCTTTTTCAAGGGCCATAACTTCGTGCTGCTTAGCCTTCGAAGAACCTTCGTGTCGTTCTGTATTAAGGAGCCAAAGGTATATTTGCAAACTTCTTTAGTACCCATGGAGACGAAATAAAATGTTAAGGCATATGAGATAAGTTTCATATAAAGCTTCACATTATCTTTTTCATATTATTTCATCATGCTTCTCTTTAAGAACCTTTGTCATTTGTTCTAACACTCTGAAAGAGTGTTATATCATAGGACGAAGGTCTTTTTATTTAACTTGTGTTGCCTTGATTTTTAATACATTTAGGGGATTGAAATCAAGTACCAACAGACCCCAAGCGCTTGGATGTTACTAGGGAATGTGGCGTTGATGATGCTACCCTCATCCAACAGTTCTTAATTCAGCTCTCTCAGATCACCAGGTTAACAAGTAGAGGGTACATGCCTAGATGATCGAAGCCTAGCCACTGGTCAGCCTGACTAAAGTGATCAATTTTTTGACCATCAATATGGTGTTGGCGAGCAAATTGTGGCCACCAGGACTTGTAGGTCGGATAGCTTCTAATGCTCCTTGTTCTCCTATGAGCAGTGGTCTCCAAAGATGACACTCACCTCCCATCAATGCGAGGGAAAGGAGGGGCATCGCCCCCTTGCCGCTGTGGTTGCAAACCTTGGTCCCATCAAGGAGGTGGTGGAGGAAGTACTTGGAATGGTCGACCGTGGATTATCGAGTTCTTGAAGTCTCTGCAATTACACAGAGTATTATGCATCTCTTTGTGATAAGGGCAAGGACATTCGAGGATCTCATCCAACGCATGTGTGTTGTTGCCACGGGGGTGCCACGCGCTCAAGCCAATGATGGTCCTATGGCATGGACTTCTTCCTTGACCTCTTGTCTCAGCACTTGTCTTGTTGTGGGTTCCCTTCCTTCTTTGGGCACCCAGGTCTCGGCTGGTTAATGAGGTCACAGGCTCACTCGTTGGTGGTGATGTAGGTGACGGCATCATGAAAAATTTGTTCGGAGGTCATCAGAGCCTTTTGAAGTATAACTCATACGAAGACCTCATCACGACACCCTAGATAGAAGTCCTCGATCACAGCCGATTCACGGATGTCGGGGATGTGATTCCTCATCGATTGGAAATACATGAGGAACAAGCAGAGGGACTCAATGTTCCTGCATCTTATAGGTTTGAGGTCCCACGGCTACGTATGTAGGTCGGAGAGTGGTTAGAAATTAGAGATGAACCAATTGCAGAAGTCGGCTCAGTTGTCTACGCAGTGGCAATGAAGATAACAAAGCCACTGGAGCGCGCCTTGCCTTAGCACGATCGGGAGATATGCCATCACGACGTGCTCCATCACCCCGGCAGCCTAGGCAACCATAGCTTAAATGGCCATACAGCCACCTAGGTCTTGCTTGGCCTTGTACTTGGTCGCTGTTAGAGACCTTGAAGATAGGTGACCACTGGACTGCACGAAGTCGGAGGGTGAAGGAGGAAACCACAAAAATGCCTCGAGCTTCCGGGTGCTCGCCCCGGGTATGGTCGTGACATCAATCCTTTGGCGGCAACTGATATCACAGATCATGTAGTCGCTCACAAGCTATGCGACATGGTGTCAGACTATTTTTCGAGGTAGTGGCAGAGTCTACATGGACCCTGGCTCCTCGTTGCAGGGCACAGTGGCCCTAGTCGTACCCCTCTTGGTGCCTCAGCTCTTCTACATGCCATCAGATGTGTGATGCCTCAATTTTGCTTCGTGCATCACAACAGATATTGATGAGGTGGTGAATGTTATCCTCATGATGGGCTAGTGGAAGAAGATGATTTGTTGTTCGAGTGACGAGCTGTTGGTAACCCTTAGTGTTGGGCATGCGAGCTAAGTCATTCGCAATCCGAGCCAGCACACCGCCGACCTAGCTCGGAGTCTGCATGGCCTGAGCAAATGCAGGTTGCAGATTGTGTAGGACAGGCATAGGATCATGCGGGAGCCTAACATTGCGTTCGGCCATCTCGTGCTTGTGCTCCTGAGTGAAACGGTGGTTTCAGCGGTGGGCATTCCTTTGCATGTGGAATACCTTCTCATTAGAGGACTCATCGACCTCGAATGCCTCATCTTGGGAATAGGCTGGGTTGGGTATTGCTCCCTGGCGGTGTGGTGACACTAGATGTTGTGGTGCCGATTCCGACGGAGACGTGCCCCACGCTATGGAGGCTCCTCCCCCTATATGCTGGGCTCATCGTCAGAGAAAGGATTGTTGTCTACTCCCCCCTTGAAGAGGGCATCAGGGTAGTATAGGGGAGGCTCTGCCTCCGCGGGCTTGATGAACGCACTTGCGAGCCAAGTGGCCATGGCGTCAGTCAGTCGTGTTTTTTGACTCTTGAAGATGGTGGGGCCCTCGACCCTTTTTCCTCCTCTGACTGATCTAAGTCTAGTCCCGAGTCAGGGAGGTGGATAACAAAGTTTGCATGTTGGGCCTGCTACAGCGCACTACCGAGACAAAGGTACTGGTGCAGTTCTGTGTCCAGCCGGCGCAACGGTGGTCATGCATGACTTGTAGATGAACTAGGGTCCCTAAGCCCGAGCGTGCACTGGTGCAGCTCGTGTCAGGATCAAGCAGGGTTTGACCGTGATTGTACCTGGGGCAGCCCTAGGTCTTGGTGGGGGCTTCTTCTCGGTCGAGGTGGTAGTGCGATACCATGGGGCCTCCTTCCCCGCGTGCGCCACGTGGTGTAGGGCGCCATTATGGTCCGCGATGCAGGAGAGGGATCCAAAATGGAAAACCACCCCGACGGTGAAGTTGACGATGATGTTGAAGACAATTGCAGCGCCATGGAGCTGTCCTAGATCAACGTCGCTTGACCCCTACATGGCACGTCAGTTGTCAGTGTTTGATTCTGACACACTATGGGATGTACCACATAGTGGTTTTGGGAGGGCGGCGAGTCAATTGCAGCTCGATGGTTCGTGTGGGTACGATGGTATGCAGAGAATTATACAGGTTCGGGCCGCTCAAGCGCGTGACACCCTACGTCATGTGTGTTTATGGAGTTGTATTGCCTAGAGTTCTTGGTTACAGAGAGTTCTAGAGCTAGAAGATGACTATATCTACTCAGATGTGTCCGTCGTTTTCATACGGGTTGTCCTTCCGCCTTATGCCGACGAAAGAATAGAGTTACATGCACCAAGCCCATGTTCGTTGCCGATCTGAAACTGGCTCCGGCCTATATGGAAGTCAGCGAGTCCTTAGGAGCATGTCACACCCTCTGCAAGCGTAGGATCTAGTCCACACGCCTTAGCATCCACGCAACCGTCGTTCTAGCTTGCTTCTGGTCGCGCTCAGCTGACTGGCTTGTGGAGCCTTGACGACCAACCCATCAATGCCTCTTCAACGGCCCGTGGGCTATAATCGAGTTATGGTCATCCGGGATATCTACCCCCCACACACATCTAATAAAAATGTAGTAAGTTCATAATACCAAAATTGTACTGGCTGATGTAATCTAAATGTCATTTGTTCAACAAGTTTTTCATTTAAAGTGTTTTAATGTTCCAAATATATCATATTTTGATTCAAATATTTAAATTTTCAAATAATATCAGCTGGAACTTTTAGTTATGTTTTCATTTATTGATTTAAAAGGTAGGATTCTCTATATACTCACAAATGAGTGGCAGATTGGTGTTACTAGTGAGTGGTCACAGGTTCGAAAACTGCGAGAAGCAGCATAGCTGTTAATTAACGGTGATCAGCCGCCTCTTAAAAAAATTTAAAAAATGATTGCCTCTATTAATCTTCTTTTTTCTACTGGTCGGTCATAAAGGTAAACTATTCCTTCGTTTCTAAAAAAGAAAAGAAAAACATTCGAAAAGACAAAAATACTTGCCAAAAAAGATGTGTAAGGTGCAGAAGCATTTCAGGTTTTATTTTTACTTTTACTGTTGATATGTGGAAGATGATTCTTCTTTCCAAATGGAAGTATGCAATTAATACTTAATTGAAGCATCAATCGACCAGTCCTTTAATCAGTTGGTCCATGATATATATATCTATTGCCCATTTTTGTAGATCATATCTACTACCTTGCGGTTCAAGTTTCCCATCATGATGAAGTGAATCTCCCTTCTCCAACAACCAATTGTCACCAAATGCATCTAGGGTACGTTATTACGGATAAAAAGAGCACAAAATCATATGGTCGGAAACCAAAGTGCGATTCTATTATTCCAAACAACTTTCATATGCGCACACAATGATCTGATATTAAAATTCACATTCTTCTTGCTTCGCTGCAGAATCATTCAAAAGAGCGAGAGAAACGACAGCCACACTAGGTAGAGGTCCTGTACTTCGCATGAGTTCCATGAGTCGAGTTGCATTTTCTTTATCAATTATCATAATATCTGCTAGAGAATAATGGATGCAAATTTGATAGCTAGTTAGTTACATGAATGGTAGCATGCCCCTATATGCATCGTCTGGACGATTCGTTGGTTCGCAATATAATACTCTCTCCGTGTTGAAAGATGCATGGCAAAGCATTTGCAAAGAATCGAATTCCTTTGCATGTAGTGGTTATCTTTCGTTAATCATCTCTACAAGTCAGATCTGGTTGTCAATCACAATGGAGCGGTTCAAATGTCACTATCAAATTTTACTCATGTCATCTGTTCTGGATAATGTACAGTTTAATTTTCACTTTGTTTTCCTTGCACTATATGGCACAGGAGTGAGACTTGAACAATTATTTATATTATCTAGCATATAGTCCGTGCTAATGTTGCGATCCTATGAAGGAAACGAGAGAGGTCAACAAAGGCGACAATGGCACGAGGGTGGGATTGACGATGGCGGTGACGCCCCGAGTGAGGGAGGGGATGGTCAGGTCGCAGGGAAGAAAGAGGAAGATGGATGAGAGATGATCTAAATAATATTATTCATTGGATTTGAGTGGGTATCTGATATGGTGTTAATATGGGGTTATCTAGCGATCTGAACTATTGATTTTGATGATGTGTTAAGTGTGTGTAATTTGTTTGGTTGATTAAGTGAAAGTTATGGGTGTTGGAGTGATTTAGTTAGGTGGATTTTGTAGAGTTAAAATGGTGGATTATATAGTGATATAGAGTATGTTTACATAGCTTTAATGTTTATCGGTTTCTACTGCTTCTAAAATGTTTTTGTCTCCATAGATTACAGTTGCAGCAGTTCAAATAGCTGGCTTTTAAAATTCTCGATCTGCGCATAGAGAAAACCTGCATGTAACCTACTGGGCCCACCCCACGCATCTTTGTAGCTAGAACTACACATAATCTTGATAGGGTGATGTTGCCCAACTTGTGATATTAAAATAGGGTATATCTATTGTAATACCCACTTTGTAAGAAAAGCCTAAAAAGGGAAATTTTATTCCTTTATATATATGTGTTATCTATATCTATCACTTCATGTGAACACCATCAAAAGGGGATTAAATAACAAATAACACCTAAATAAATCATGCATCATGTTGAGCTTTTATGTTTGTGCATTAAATTCTGGCAAGATTAAGAAAGAGGTGCCAATGTATAAGTAGAATTTAATCAAAGAAATGCAATTTAGAGCAATGGGATAATAAGTTAGAAAATGAGAAAGAAATAAGATGGCACTACATAAAACAAAATTAAAAAAATAGAAACAAATTTCTACTTAATTGATGCCTTCAGTTGTATATTAAATTAAGGACAAATCCACCACAAGATTTGAATTTGAATGGGGAATTAAGTTTGAACTTTTGGAAAACAAAACAAGGAAAAAGAAATAGAAAATATAAAAGAAAAGAGAAACACCCGCGCTTGGGCCGACTACCCTGATTCTAGCCCACCTCCCCTTCCCTCACTGCGCGGCCATTTGGGCTGAATGCCTCCCCAGCCGACCCATTTGCTTTTGCCAGCCGCGCCTTGGCTTTCTCACGCGCGCGCGTCGCTATTCGTTGGGACCCGCTGGTCAGTCCATCTTACCGGGGAACGTCGCACTCGGTCGGCCTCCGCACCCGGTCGCCTGCGCGTGGGGCCCGCATGTCGGGAGCTTCTTCCTTCCCCGGATCCATCGCGTCGGGCCGTGGCCAGGAAAAGGGATCCCACCGCCGAAGTTCTCGGGCGGGTCGACCCAATTGCCGCTAATCCCGCCGCGTCAGAGGACTTTTTCCCCGCGTGAATCGGATCCCGCTGACCAAATCGGTTGTGGTCGAGATCTCCTCGCGCGCCCGATTTCCGCAGACCGAGCTCAACAACCCCGCAGTTCCCGGACGCCGTTGCGGGTCGTGTGCGCCTTATTGAGGCTATAAGCCAAATGCCGTGCATCCTTCCTTTCCCTGCTCCTTCCCTCCTCCCTTCCGTTCACCACCATAGCCGTAGCGGAGAGGCAGAGTGAAATCCGGTCCGCGCCATCGACTGTTTGTATGCGGCTGCGCTGGGGGCTTGGTTGTGGCACTGCGGGAATCAGCGGCGGGCCTCGAACTTGTGGTATCATCGGTGGGTGAAGAAGGGCGTCGAGGCCACCGGAATTTCTCGACGGAATAATCGCCACCACCGCAAACGATACTCCACCGTGGCCATGCTGCTCCAACGCCTACACCGCCGGTAAGTGGCCCCGGATAACTCCGCTAGCTGCTCCTCTATGTGTTGCGCCAATCGATTTTAGGATTTAGGCTCTAGGACTCTGGGCGCGTTGCTCGCCGGTGGCTACGTCGCCGCGGATGACGCGTGCGGCTCGAGTATCTTGCTGCTCAGCCTTGGTCGGGGACGAATGTCGCTTGCCGTCGGATGTTAAACGGAGGGGTAAGATTAAATCTCTGGAGAGGGCCTGGTGACCGTCGATTTCTGATGGACGGTACAGATTAGAGGTTGGCGTACCGTTTCGCTTGAGTGTGATCGTGGCCGTTGATCCGCAATGCCTCGGTTCATGTTAGTTCTAGTTTCATTAAACAGTGGCCGTGGATCTCGGATCCAGTGGCTAGGATTGCGTACCGATTTGCACGGTCATGGATCTAATCCGTGCCATCTATTTTCAAACGTGCGGCCGTTGTGGCTCCATACCCCTTCGCGGGTCAATTTTGTTAAAGAACCCCTGTGAATTCCAGAAAACAACCCGCCATCCACCTATTGTGTGCGCTGTGTCTTGGGGATTTTTACCCGGAGCCCCCTGCGCTTCACAGATATTGAGGCCCAATCCAGTGCAGTTTAAAACTGAATAAATAAAATGGAAAATGGATTTTTAATATGAAAATAATTACTAGAACTTGATAAATCAATAGAAAATCCATTTTTAATCCAAATTACTTCATTCCACTTTCTAAAATTTTGTAATTTTATTCTCTAACACTTATAGCCTCTGTTATGACATGAAAACAGTAAGAAAATTTAATCTCTCACTTAATCCATTTTAAACACATAAAACCTTTGCAAATTCATAATTTAAAATCTATAACTCCAAAAATTATGATTCCTGTTCCTAAGATTCTATTTTAATATGTATATTATTACTATGTATTTTGTTTATATGTTTGGTGTAATGTTAATTTCTCTATATACACAGTGCTTGTTTGTATTGTGGCGAGTAGAAGAGCCCGTACTGAGGATCCTGGTGAGCAGCAGATTGAAGTAGCTGAGCAGGAGCTCATTGAAGGCAAGTTGTGCCCTTGACCACTTTTTACCCAATAATGTTCTTTAATATCATTTATTCATGCATAGGTTAATTTTGATGGGACCCAATAGGTTATCCTAGATTGTTTATCTCATTACCTTGTTTACCCCTGAATCACTTGGGTAGTTTGCTATTGCTTTACATGGATTTGGGATAATTATTTATCATATCTATGTTCCAGTTATTTTGTTATTCTATTTATGTTCATGTCAAGATCATTAATGTTAATTGGAACATAGATCTTAACTTGAGAAACACGTGCCACCACAAGGGTTTAATGGGACGCCCTTGGCTGACTAATTAGGAAAGCTAGTGGAAGACTACCTTACCCGAAAGGGGCAAGGGCAGTAGGGGAGTGGTCAGTGTAGGGAGGTCCTTGGTTGATTTTGCTGCGATGGCGGTCAGGCAAGAACCCTGCATTGGAGCTTCCTATAAACTGTAGCGGGTTTTCGGAAACTAGTGGAACTTTGTAAAGGCCTCGTAGTGTTGCCCTGCCGCGCTTCCTAGGTAGAGATGTATGGGAGTCGCGACCCCTTGGCAGATGGGTAACATGACTTGTGGGTAAAGGGTACAACCTCTGCAGAGTGTAAAACTGGTATACTAGCCGAGCTCACGGTCATGAGCAGCTCAGGACTCTCTGATGATTAATTTATGGAACTTAAATTCAATTTTGTCATTTGCATATGCATGGGTTTATTATTAATTTTGTTCTATTACTTTAAAGGTTTGGTATTTACTTACACTTAGTAATTGCTAATAAAATTTTGACCAACTACTTAAAAGCAATGCTCAGCTTTAACCATTCTCTTTGATAAGCCTTACACTCCATGAGCTCCCACCTTTGGTGAGTTCATGTCACATTATTCCCCACGACTTGTTAAGCGATGAACGTATGTGAGCTCACTCTTGCTGTCTCACACCCCCCCACAGGAGAAGAGCAGGTGGTTCAGGAGGAGCCACAAGGCGAGGAGTATGATCTAATCTAGGTGGTGTTTCTCAGTTGACATTGGCGCCGACGATCCT
Source organism: Zea luxurians (assembly GCA_029449295.1). Classification (NCBI taxonomy): domain Eukaryota; kingdom Viridiplantae; phylum Streptophyta; class Magnoliopsida; order Poales; family Poaceae; genus Zea; species Zea luxurians. The sequence continues at coordinate 106,409 of JAOPSE010001429.1, read as the reverse complement.
TAGTTCGTTTTATATTTATTCTTTTATTTTGTAATAAGTCTTTCGCTATGTAATAAATACTCCGATGTATCGTGACATTTATCTCTATACACTCTGTTATTATATATGTTGTCTTCTTGGCGCATGTATGAGATGCACCCGGCTTTGTCCCTTAAAACCGGGTGTGACAGAAGTGGTATCAGAGGAAATGTTGACTGTAGGACGAAACCTAGATAGAAATGGATAAAACCCTTATCTACTTACCTTACTCTGATTCATTCCATACTTACCTTATCTTGATCCTGTCTCACCTTCTATTGTTCTACTCTGATCATTCTTATCTTTTCTACTCTAAGACAAGAAGGATTTCACACCTTGGAATCCTACATTATTAACCTTTTGAAGAGATAGGAGGCCTAAGACAAAATTATAAGTATTTTCTATATTTAAAAATGTTGGTTGATTGTTCTGATGATCAATGCCTGATTTGCTTCTTTGATTGATTGAAATAGTATAGATGGACATCTTAGAATGTACCACCATAAGGTAATGTATTAGCTTTAGAGGATAACACACTAATCTACTTAGCTAATAAATCCCCCGCAGTAACATTTGAAAGGGAAATGTGCCCTTGGGCCATTTCTAAGTATTTTGGTGATTGAGTGCCAACACATGTGCTTAATTGTGAATTTATGTACATGGATGAACAAGGTGCAAATCATGAAGTAAAGGTATGTTTCTAAGCCTTAGTACATTGGTTTTGTGTACTAATATATTTGTCTAAGTGTTAGAAACAGAAAGAAGAAGAAGAGAGAAGAGGAGAAAAGACTTGGCTGTGTGCTGCCAAGACCCAGCTCGGTCTGGAGCACCGGACTGTCCGGTGTGCACCGGACAGTGTCCGGTGCGCCAGGCTGACTCGGCTCGAACTGGCCGCTCTCGGGAATTTGGCCGGCGGCGTACGGCTAAAATTCACCGGACTGTCCGGTGTGCACCGGACTGTCCGGTGAACCAACAGTCGGCCGGGCCAACGGTCGGCCGCGCAATCTGCGCGGGACACGTGGCGGAGCCAACGGTCGGAAGACCGCACCGGACTGTCCGGTGTGCACCGGACATGTCCGGTGCGCCAATGGCTCCAGATCTTCCAACGGTCGGCAACGGTCGGAAGCGCCAGTTAAGGAAAGAAATCGGGCACCGGACAGTGTCCGGTGTGCACCGGACTGTCCGGTGCCCCCGACGACAGAAGGCAAGGATGGCCTTCCGGATTTGCTCTCAACGGCTCCTAGCTGCCTTGGGGCTATAAAAGGAGCCCCTAGGCGCATGGAGGAGACACACAAGCAACATTTGAGCATTCTTGATCATCCACACTAAGTCTCTGCGCATTCGTTTGTGTTTCTAAGTGATTCGAGCTCTGTTCTAAGTGAGAACTCTGAGATAGTCTTGTGAGCTCGATTCTTGGCTGTGTGTGTGCGCTTTTGCTGTGGATTTGTGTGTGTTGCTTCCCTCCCTTACTCTGTGCTTTCTTTGTGATCATATACTTGTAAGGGCAAGAGACTCCAATTTGTGGAGATTCCTTGCAAACGGGATAGTGAAAGGAAAAACAAAACACCGTGGTATTCAAGTGGGTCTTTGGACCGCTTGAGAGGGGTTGATTGCAACCCTCGTCCGTTGGGACGCCACAACGTGGAGTAGGTAAGCGTTGGCTTGGCCGAACCACGGGATAAACCACTGTGTCACCTCTGTGCTTGATCTTTTGTGGTATTGTGTTTTGTTGAGACTTCACCTTAGCCACTTGGCAATAATCGTGCTAACACTTAACAAGTTTTTGTGGCTTAAGTTTGAAGTTTTTACAGGATCACCTATTCACCCCCCCCCCCTCTAGGTGCTCTCAATTGGTATCGGAGCCGTTCTATTCACGAAGGGACTAACCGCCCGAATAGATGGATCCTAAGGGGAAGGGTATAGTGATCAACGACAAAGAGAAGGAGACCTTCGTCAACGAGCCGAAGGACGACAAGCCTAACGACTCCGGCTCGGGCCATAGACGGAAGGAAGGGAGGAAGAAGAAGACAAGGCGCATCAAGGAGATCGTCTACTACGACAGCGATGAGTCTACTTCCTCCCAAAAGGACGACCACAGCGACTACGAGAGGAAGAAATCGGTTAATTCGAACTTTTCTTTTGACTACTCTCGTATTCCGCAAAGTTCACATTCACATTTGCTCTCCATTCCACTCGGCAAGCCCCCACACTTTGATGGAGAGGACTACGGATTTTGGAGCCACAAAATGCGTAGTCACCTATTCTCTCTCCATCCTAGTATTTGGGAGATTGTAGAGAGTGGAATGCATTTTGATAGTTCGGATAGTCCCATGTTCATTAATGAACAAATTCATAAGAATGCACAAGCTACTACTGTTCTTCTAGCTTCCTTGTGCAGGGATGAATACCATAAAGTGAGCGGCTTGGATAACGCCAAGCAAATCTGGGACACCCTCAAGATTTCTCATGAGGGGAACGACGTCACCTTGCTCACCAAGATGGAGTTGGTGGAGGGAGAGCTTGGACGGTTCGCGATGATAAGGGGCGAAGAGCCGACGCAAACATACAACCGGCTCAAGACCCTTATCAACAAGATAAGAAGCTACGGGAGCACGCGATGGACGGACCATGACGTCGTCCGCCTAATGCTCAGGTCATTTACCGTTCTTGATCCTCACTTGGTGAATAATATACGTGAAAATCCCAGGTACACCAAGATGTCGCCCGAAGAAGTTCTTGGGAAATTCGTTAGCGGGCGAATGATGATCAAGGAGGCGAGATATGTGGACGACGCCTTGAATGGTCCGATCAACGAGCCGCAACCCCTTGCTCTCAAGGCAACACGAAGCAAGGAGGCGCTACCTAGCAAGGTGGCACAGATTGAAGCGGCTGGCCTTAATGATGAAGAAATGGCTCTCATCATCAAAAGATTCAAGACGGTGCTTAAAGGTCACAAGGGACAACCAAGCAAGACCAAAGCCAAGGGGAAGCGCTCATGCTTCAAATGCGGTAAGCTTGGTCATTTCATTGCTAACTGTCCCGATAATGAAAGTGACCAGGAAAAGGGGAACAAAAGAGAGAAGAAGAAGCAATACAAGAAGGCAAAGGGCGAGGCGCATCTAGGAAAGGAGTGGGACTCGGATTGCTCCTCCTCCGACTCCGACAACGAAGGACTCGCCGCCACTGCCTTCAACAAATCGGCTCTCTTCCCCAAAGAGCGTCTCACTTGCCTTATGGCAAGGGAGAAGAAGGTGAGTACTCAAGACTCCACTTATGCTTCTTCTAGTGATAGTGAGTCTAGTGATGATGATGACATAGATTATTCATGCTTGTTCAAGGGCTTAGATAGATCTAAGATAGATAAAATCAATGAATTGATTGATGCATTGAATGAAAAGGATAGGCTTTTAGAAAAGCAGGAGGATTTATTGTATGATGAACATGATAAATTTGTAGAGGCACAAAAATCATATGCTTTAGAAATTAAAAGAAATGAGATGCTTTCTAGTGAACTATCTGCTTATCATGAAACCATTTCTACGTTACAAGGTGTTAACAATGATTTAAATGCTAAATTAGAAGTAGCGAATAAATCTAATTCATGTGTAGAACATGTTAAGATTTGCACTAGATGTAAGGATTTTAATATTGATGCCTGTAGTGAACACCTAGTTTTAATTTCCAAATTAAATGAGGAATTGGCTAGTCTTAATGCCCAACTTAAGACTAGCAAGAATGAAGTTGATAAAATAAAATTTGCAAGGGATGCCTACACGGTTGGTAGACACCCCTCAATTAAGGATGGTCTTGGCTTCAAGAGAGAGGCCAAGAACTTAACAAGCCATAAGGCTCCCATCTTCGTCAAGGAGAAAGGGAAGGCCCCTATGGCTAGTAATGCTAAAAAGAACCATGCTTTTATGTATTATGATAGGAGAAATGCTAGAAATGCTTATAATGAGTTTGATTCACATGTTTATGATTCTCATGCCATGATTGCCTCTAGTTCCTCTCATAAGCATGATAGAGATATGAGTAGGAGAAATGTTGCGCATATGCCTAGGAGAAATTTTGCTCATGTTCCTAGAAAAGTTGTAAACAAACCTTCTACCATTTATTATGCTTGCAATACTCCCTTTGCTATTTGTAGAAAGGGTAAGAAGGTAGTTGCTAGGAAATTAGGGGCTAGATGCAAGGGAGATAAATCTTGCATTTGGGTCCCTAAGGATATTTGTGCTAACCTTGCAGGACCCAACATGAGTTGGGTACCTAAGACCCAAGCCTAAATTTGCCTTGCAGGTTTATGCATCCGGGGGTTCAAGCTGGATTATCGACAGCGGATGCACAAACCATATGACGGGGGAGAAGAAGATGTTCACCTCCTACGTCAAAAATAAGGATTCCCAAGATTCAATTATATTCGGTGATGGGAATCAAGGCAAGGTAAAAGGGTTAGGTAAAATTGCAATTTCTAATGAGCATTCTATCTCAAATGTATTCTTAGTGGAGAGTCTTGGATATAATTTGCTATCTGTTAGTCAATTATGTCAAATGGGATATAATTGTTTATTTACAAATGTAGATGTGTCTGTCTTTAGAAGATGTGATGGTTCACTAGCTTTTAAGGGTGTACTAGACGGCAAGCTTTACTTAGTTGATTTTGCAAAAGAAGAGGCCGGTCTAGATGCATGCTTAATGGCTAAGACTTGCATGGGCTGGCTGTGGCATCGCCGCTTAGCACATGTGGGGATGAAGAACCTCCACAAGCTTCTAAAGGGAGAACACGTGATAGGTCTAACAAATGTGCATTTCGAAAAAGATAGACCTTGTGCAGCTTGTCAGGCAGGTAAACAGGTGGGAGGAGCGCATCACAGCAAGAATGTGATGACCACGTCAAGACCTCTGGAGCTGCTGCATATGGACCTCTTCGGACCCGTCGCCTATCTAAGCATAGGAGGAAGTAAGTATGGTTTAGTTATTATTGATGACTTTTCCCGCTTCACTTGGGTGTTCTTTTTGCAGGATAAGACTGAAACCCAAGGGACCCTCAAGCGCTTCCTCAGGAGAGCTCAAAATGAGTTTGAGCTCAAGGTGAAGAAGATAAGGAGCGACAACGGGTCCGAGTTCAAGAACCTTCAAGTGGAGGAGTTTCTTGAGGAGGAAGGGATCAAGCACGAGTTCTCCGCTCCCTACACACCACAGCAAAATGGTGTGGTAGAAAGGAAGAACAGGACGCTAATCGATATGGCGAGGATGATGCTTGGCGAGTACAAGACCCCCGAGTGCTTTTGGTCGGAAGCCGTGAACACGGCTTGCCACGCCATCAACAGGGTCTACCTTCACCGACTCCTCAAGAAGACGTCATATGAGCTACTAACCGGTAACAAACCCAATGTATCTTATTTTCGTGTTTTTGGGAGCAAGTGCTACATTCTAGTGAAGAAGGGTAGAAATTCTAAGTTTGCTCCCAAAGCCGTAGAAGGGTTTTTATTAGGTTATGATTCAAATACAAAGGCGTATAGGGTCTTCAACAAATCATCGGGTTTGGTTGAAGTCTCTAGCGACGTTGTATTTGATGAGACTAATGGCTCTCCAAGAGAGCAAGTTGTTGATTGTGATGATGTAGATGAAGAATATGTTCCAACGGCCGCTATACGAACCATGGCGATTGGAGACGTTCGGCCACAGGAACAAGATGAACGAGATCAACCTTCTTCCTCAACGACGGTGCATCCCCCAACTCGAGACGATGAACAGGTTCATCGAAAGGAGGCGTGCGATCTAGGGGGAGCACAAGATGATCATGTGATGGAGGAAGAAGCGCAACCGGCACCTCCAACCCAAGTTCGAGCGATGATTCAAAGGGATCATCCCATCGACCAAATTCTGGGTGACATTAGCAAGGGAGTAACTACTCGGTCTCGATTAGTTAATTTTTGTGAACATTACTCTTTTGTCTCTTCTATTGAGCCTTTCAGGGTAGAGGAGGCCTTGCTAGATCCGGACTGGGTGTTGGCCATGCAGGAGGAACTTAATAACTTCAAGCGCAATGAAGTTTGGACGCTGGTGCCTCGTCCCAAGCAAAATGTTGTGGGAACCAAGTGGGTGTTCCGCAACAAACAAGACGAGCACGGAGTGGTGACAAGGAACAAGGCTCGACTTGTGGCAAAAGGTTATGCCCAAGTCGCAGGTTTGGACTTTGAGGAGACTTTTGCTCCTGTGGCTAGGCTAGAGTCCATTCGTATCTTGCTAGCATATGCCGCTCACCATTCTTTCAGGTTGTACCAAATGGATGTCAAGAGCGCTTTCCTCAACGGGCCAATAAAGGAGGAGGTGTACGTGGAGCAACCCCCTGGCTTCGAGGATGAGCAGTACCCCGACCACGTGTGTAAGCTCTCTAAGGCGCTCTATGGACTTAAACAAGCCCCAAGAGCATGGTATGAATGCCTTAGAGATTTCTTACTTGCTAATGCTTTCAAGGTTGGGAAAGCCGACCCAACTCTTTTTACAAAGACGTGTGATGGTGATTTGTTTGTATGCCAAATTTATGTCGATGACATAATATTTGGCTCTACTAATCAAAAGTCTTGTGAAGAGTTTAGCAGGGTGATGACGCAGAAATTCGAGATGTCGATGATGGGCGAGTTGAACTACTTCCTTGGGTTCCAAGTGAAGCAACTCAAGGACGGCACCTTCATCTCTCAATCGAAGTACACGCAAGATCTGCTAAAGCGTTTTGGGATGAAGGACGCCAAGCCCGCAAAGACTCCGATGGGAACCGACGGACACACCGACCTCAACAAAGGAGGTAAGTCCGTTGATCAAAAAGCATACCGGTCAATGATAGGGTCTTTACTTTATTTATGTGCTAGTAGACCGGATATTATGCTTAGCGTATGCATGTGTGCTAGATTTCAATCCAATCCTAAGGAGTGTCACTTGGTGGCGGTGAAGCGAATTCTTAGATATTTAGTCGCTACGCCTTGCTTCGGGATCTGGTATCCAAAGGGGTCTAACTTTGACTTAATTGGGTACTCAGATTCCGACTATGCTGGATGTAAGGTCGATAGGAAGAGTACATCAGGGACGTGCCAATTCTTAGGAAGGTCCCTGGTGTCATGGAACTCTAAGAAACAAACCTCCGTTGCCCTATCCACCGCTGAGGCCGAGTATGTTGCCGCAGGACAGTGTTGCGCGCAACTACTTTGGATGAGGCAAACCCTCAGGGACTTTGGCTACAATCTGAGCAAAGTCCCACTCCTATGTGATAATGAGAGTGCTATCCGAATAGCGGAAAATCCTGTTGAGCACAGCCGCACAAAGCACATTGACATCCGGCATCACTTTTTGAGAGACCACCAGCAAAAGGGAGATATCGAAGTGTTTTATGTTAGCACCGAGAACCAGCTAGCCGATATCTTTACCAAGCCTTTAGATGAGAAGACCTTTTGCAGGCTGCGTAGTGAGCTAAATGTCTTAGATTCGCGGAACTTGGATTGAATTGTAGCATACATGTATTCATGCTTTTGATCATGTTCCTCTTTGCATTTTGTTGCTTATCATGGTGCTCAAGTTGTACAAACACTCCCTGGATCTCACAAGTCCGTTGCAAAGTGATGCACATGTTTAGGGGGAGATGTGTTACAACTTGACCCTTTGAAACTAACCATATGCTTGAGTTTGTTTGATTTAGTCTCAAAGGAGAATTGAAAGGGAAAAGGTGGACTTGGATCATGCAAGACTTCCACTGCACTCCGATGAGAGGGTAACTTATTTCAAGTCCATCTCATGAACTCTTATTGCCATTTGCTCTTAATTGAAGATTTTTGTGAGGCAATGGGGTTAAAGGGCCAAAATTGATCCCGTTTTGGTGTTTGATGCCAAAGGGGGAGAAAATAAAGGCCAAAGCAATAAATGGATCAGCTACCACTTGAGAGATTTTGAAAATAGTAGAATAGAGTTTTTGGTTTGTCAAAATTCTTATGTTGTCTCTCTTGTCAAATGTTGGCTTCTTGTGGGGAGAAGTATTGATTATGGGAAAAAGGGGGAGTTTTTGAAATCTTTGATCAATCTCTTTTGGGATGACTCTCTTTATGCTTCAACATGTGTGTTTGACTTAGAGATAGAGATTTGAGTTTGATTTGCAAAAACAAACCAAGTGGTGGCAAAGGATGATCCATATATGCCAAAACTGAATAAAACTTAAATTTATTTTATTTGAAGTGAGTTTGCACTTGTTCTAGTTGCTTTATGTAGTGTTGGCATAAATCACCAAAAAGGGGGAGATTGAAAGGGAAATGTGCCCTTGGGCCATTTCTAAGTATTTTGGTGATTGAGTGCCAACACATGTGCTTAATTGTGAATTTATGTACATGGATGAACAAGGTGCAAATCATGAAGTAAAGGTATGTTTCTAAGCCTTAGTACATTGGTTTTGTGTACTAATATATTTGTCTAAGTGTTAGAAACAGAAAGAAGAAGAAGAGAGAAGAGGAGAAAAGACTTGGCTGTGTGCTGCCAAGACCCAGCTCGGTCTGGAGCACCGGACTGTCCGGTGTGCACCGGACAGTGTCCGGTGCGCCAGGCTGACTCGGCTCGAACTGGCCGCTCTCGGGAATTTGGCCGGCGGCGTACGGCTAAAATTCACTGGACTGTCCGGTGTGCACCGGACTGTCCGGTGAACCAACAGTCGGCCGGGCCAACGGTCGGCCGCGCAATCTGCGCGGGACACGTGGCGGAGCCAACGGTCGGAAGACCGCACCGGACTGTCCGGTGTGCACCGGACATGTCCGGTGCGCCAATGGCTCCAGATCTTCCAACGGTCGGCAACGGTCGGAAGCGCCAGTTAAGGAAAGAAATCGGGCACCGGACAGTGTCCGGTGTGCACCGGACTGTCCGGTGCCCCCGACGACAGAAGGCAAGGATGGCCTTCCAGATTTGCTCTCAACGGCTCCTAGCTGCCTTGGGGCTATAAAAGGAGCCCCTAGGCGCATGGAGGAGACACACAAGCAACATTTGAGCATTCTTGATCATCCACACTAAGTCTCTGCGCATTCGTTTGTGTTTCTAAGTGATTCGAGCTCTGTTCTAAGTGAGAACTCTGAGATAGTCTTGTGAGCTCGATTCTTGGCTGTGTGTGTGCGCTTTTGCTGTGGATTTGTGTGTGTTGCTTCCCTCCCTTACTCTGTGCTTTCTTTGTGATCATATACTTGTAAGGGCAAGAGACTCCAATTTGTGGAGATTCCTTGCAAACGGGATAGTGAAAGGAAAAACAAAACACCGTGGTATTCAAGTGGGTCTTTGGACCGCTTGAGAGGGGTTGATTGCAACCCTCGTCCGTTGGGACGCCACAACGTGGAGTAGGTAAGCGTTGGCTTGGCCGAACCACGGGATAAACCACTGTGTCACCTCTGTGCTTGATCTTTTGTGGTATTGTGTTTTGTTGAGACTTCACCTTAGCCACTTGGCAATAATCGTGCTAACACTTAACAAGTTTTTGTGGCTTAAGTTTGAAGTTTTTACAGGATCACCTATTCACCCCCCCCCCTCTAGGTGCTCTCAACATTCCTCGTAATAACTCGCCTTGTCTACAATTCTTCCTTTCTTACCCTGTGTTTCTAACCCAGATGGGCTACCCCTATAGTGTTAGAAGAGAGCACTATAGACGTGATCCTTGGTATGTCATGGATAAGAAAGGCAAAGACATTTTTATACACTGTGCTAAGGGAACCATAGAACTCACCAGTTCCAAAGGAGAAAGATTTGAAGTTGGAATTGCAGTAACTACCGCCACCAGACTAGCGGTATTCTTAGTAGATGGGAAGTTTGTTGGTGTCAACATCCGTGTGGTTAGAGATTTTTTGGATGTCTTCCCAGAAGAGTTACTAGGGATGCCACCATATAGGGAAGTTGAGTTTGTCATTGATCCCTTACCTGGGCTGCCCCTACTTTCAAATGGCCATACAGGATGCCTGTAGAAGAGTTAAAGGGACTTAACAGAGTTACAAGAGGTTGGGTACATTCGTTCGACTTCTTCACCTTGTGGAGCATTGGTTCTATTTGTACAGAAGAAAAAAAGGATCGCAAGGGATGTCCGTGGATTATAGTTCCCTTAACGATGTTATTGTGAAGAACAAGTGTCCATTACCCCGCATTAAGGATTTATTTAATCGGATAAAAGGCGCAAGGGTATTCTCGAAGATTGATCTCCGATCGGGTTACCATCAAATGAAGATTAGGCCATCGAATATTTCCAAGACGGATTCCTCGACCCGATATGGTTTATATGAGTTCGTCGTTATGTCATTTGGACTAACTAGTGCACCAACCTATTTTATGGATCTGAAGAATAAGATGTTCATGATCTGGACAGATTCGTCGTGGTTTTCATCGACGATATTTTTTATTTATTCCAAGAGTGATAGTGATCATGAGGAACATCTGAGATTGGTGCTACAGAAGCTACGAGATAATCAACTCTACGCTAAGTTTAACAAATGCGAGTTCTGGATTGATGAGGTGCCATTCCTTGGACATATCATTTCAAATAGAGGAATATCAGTGGATCCTGCTAAAGTCAAGGAGATAGTGGCGTGGAGCATACCCACTACAGTTACGGAGATTCAGAGTTTCTTGGGGCTTGTAGAATACTACCGAAGGTTTATTAAAGAATTTTCTAAGATTGCTAAGCCTATGACCTCGCTTCTGGAAAAATGAAGAGAATTTAAGTGGGACGAGAAGTACAAGGTAGTTTTAACCAACTGAAGTTGAGATTGATATCACCCTAGTGTTGGTTATGCCAGATCTATAGAAGGGATTTGATATTTATTGTGATGCATGTGGCCAAGGCTTGGGATGTGTACTTATGCGAAAAGGACACGTGATTGCTCACGTGTCTCATCAGTTACAGAAACAAGAGTTGAACTACCCCATGCATGACTTAGAATTAGCAGCTGTTGTGCACGCGCTTAAGATTTGGAGACATTATGTTATGGGAACCAAGTGTCAAGTGTACACGGATCATAAGAGTTTGAAGTATATATTCACTCGGAAGGATCTCAACCTTAGGCAACGCCGTTGGTTGGAGCTTATTAAGGATTATGATTTAGAGATTCACTATCACCCGGGCAAGGCAAATTTGGTTGCAGATGCCTTGAGTTGAAAAGAGCATGTTCATTCAGCTGTTGTTGCCCAGCTACCCGATGAGATTATTGAGGATTTCAGGAGACTTAACCTGGGGATAGTTGCTCACACTGAAGGAGTTACCATTGATGTGGAACGTACTTTGGAGCAAGAAATCCGCAAAGGACAAATTGGTGATGCTAAAATACAAGAGATTAAGGATTTGATTACTGAAGGTCGAGGTCCGGAATTCACGGAAGATGAGCAAGGCACCGTATGGTTCAAGGACAGGATATGTGTTCCTGATATTGAAATCCTTCGTGAGACTATTTTGAAGGAGGCCCGTGACTCGGATTATTCTATTCATCCTGGTAGTACCAAGATGTATTAGGATTTGAAGCAAAAATATTGGTGGTATGGATTGAAGAGAGATGTGGCTGCACATGTGGCTATGTGCGATGTGTGTCAAAGAGTTAAGGCTGAACACCAGAGGCCAGCTGGACTACTGCACCCACTGAAGATACCCGAGTGGAAGTGGGAAGAGATTGATATGGATTTTATTACTGGATTGCCTTGCACCCAGAAAGGATATGATGCTATATGGGTGATTGTGGATAGATTGACTAAAGTGGCTCATTCTATTCCTGTCAAGACTACTTATAAAGGTTCTCAGCTGGCAGAGTTATATATGGCTCGGTTGTATGTTTACATGGAGTACCAAAGAAAATCGTGTCTGATCGAGGTTCGCAGTTTACCTCAAGATTTTGGAGAAGCTTTCATGAGAACATGAGAACGAAGTTGAATTTCAGTACAGCTTATCACCCTCAGACTGATGGACAGACTGAAAGGACTAACCAAGTATTGGAGGACGTGTTGAGAGCTTGTGCCCTTCAGCATGGTAGTAGTTGGGACAAGAGTCTACCTTATGCTGAGTTCTCATATAATAATAGTTACCAGGCCAGTCTGAAAATGTCACCGTTCGAGGCTCTATATGGCAAGAAGTGCAGGACTCCTCTATATTGGATCAGACAAGAGGAAGACAATTCTTTGGGCCTGAACTTATTCAAGAGGCAGAAGATCAAGTCCGTATAATTCGGGAGAATTTGAGGGTAGCTTAAACTAGACAAAAGAGCTATGCTGATAACAGAAGAAGATCACTGGAGTTTGAGGAAGGTGATCATATGCGCATGTGTACCTCAAGATGTCACCACTTCATGGAATGAGGAGATTTAAAGTCAAGGGCAAATTGTCCCCCTCGCTTCATTGGACCATTCAGAGTTTTTAGGCGAGTTGGAGAGATGGCCTATCAACTCGAGCTACCTGATAATCTATCTAGTGAGCATAATGTTTTACATATGTCTCAACTTAAGAAGTGTCTTCGTGTCCCTGAGAAACAATTACCAATGGAAGAGCTCAGTGTTCAGGGAATTTCGGCTTATATAGGTTATCCTATCAAGATTCTTGACATTTTGGCTCGAGTTACAAGAAATAAGGCTATAAAGATGTGCAAAGTACAATAGAGCTATCATGGAGAAGATGAAGCAACATGGGAAAGAGAAGAAGAGCTTCGCATAGATTTTTCCCATCTTTTCCCTAGTCCTTTCTAAATCTCGAGGACGAGATTCTTTTTAAGGGGGGTAGGATTTGTAATACCCACTTTGTAAGAAAAGCCTAAAAAGGGTAATTTTATTCCTTTATATATATGTGTTATCTATATCTGTCACTTCATGTGAACACCATCAAAAGGGGATTAAATAACAAATAACACCTAAATAAATCATGCATCATGTTGAGCTTTTATGTTTGTGCATTAAATTCTGGCAAGATTAAGAAAGAGGTGCCAATGTATAAGTAGAATTTAATCAAAGAAATGCAATTTAGAGCAATGGGATAATAAGTTAGAAAATGAGAAAGAAATAAGATGGCACTACATAAAACAAAATTAAAAAATAGAAACAAATTTCTACTTAATTGATGCCTTCAGTTGTATATTAAATTAAGGACAAATCCACCACAAGATTTGAATTTGAATGGGGAATTAAGTTTGAACTTTTGGAAAACAAAACAAGGAAAAAGAAATAGAAAATATAAAAGAAAAGAGAAACACCTGCGCTTGGGCCGACTACCCTGATTCTGGCCCACCTCCCCTTCCCTCACTGCGCGGCCATTTGGGCTGAATGCCTCCCCAGCCGGCCCATTTGCTTTTGCCAGCCGCGCCTTGGCTTTCTCACGCGCGCGCATCACTGTTCGTTCGGACCCGCTGGTCAGTCCGTCTTATCGGGGAACGTCGCACTCGGTCGGCCTCCGCACCCGGTCGCCTGCGCGTGGGGCCCGCATGTCGGGAGCTTCTTCCTTCCCCGGATCCATCGCGTCGGGCCGTGGCAAGGAAAGGGGATCCCACCGCCATAGTTCTCGGGCGGGTCGACCCAATTGCCGCTAATCCCGCCGCGTCAGAGGACTTTTTCCCCGCGTGAATCGGATCCCGCTGACCAAATCGGCTGTGGTCGAGATCTCCACGCGCGCCCGATTTCCGCTGACCGAGCTCAACAACCCCACAGTTCCCGGACGCCGTTGAGGGTCGTGTGCGCCTTATTGAGGCTATAAGCCAATTGCCGTGCATCCTTCCTTTCCCTGCTCCTTCCCTCCTCCCTTCCGTTCACCACCATAGCCGTAGCGGAGAGGCAGAGTGAAATCCGGTCCGCGCCATCGACTGTTTGTATGCGGCTGCGCTGGGGGCTCGGTTGTGGCACTGCGGGAATCAACGGCTGGCCTCGAACTTGCGGTATCATCGGTGGGTGAAGAAGGGCGTCGAGGCCACTGGAATTTCTCGACGGAATAATCGCCATCGCCGCAAACGATACTCCACCGTGGCCGTGCTGCTCCAACGCCTACACCACCGGTAAGTGGCCCCGGATAACTCTGCTAGCTGCTCCTCTACGTGTTGCGCCAATCGATTTTAGGATTTAGGCTCTAGTACTCTGGGTGTGTTGCTCACCGGTGGCTGCGCCGCCGTGGATGACGCGTGCGGCTCGGGTATCTTGCTGCTCAGCCTTGGTCGGGGACGAATGTCGCTTGCCGTCGGATGTTAAACGGAGGGGTAAGATTAAATCTCTGGAGAGGGCCTGGTGACCGTCGATTTCCGATGGACGGTACAGATTAGAGGTTGGCGTACCATTTCGCTTGAGTGTGATCGTGGCCGTTGATCCGCAATGCCTCGGTTCATGTTAGTTCTAGTTTCATTAAACAGTGGCCGTGGATCTCGGATCCAGTGGCTAGGATTGCGTACCGATTTGCACGGTCATGGATCTAATCCGTGCCATCTATTTTCAAACGTGCGGCCGTTGTGGCTCCATACCCCTTCGCGGGTCAATTTTGTTAAAGAACCCCTGTGAATTCCAGAAAACAATCCGCCATCCACCTATTGTGTGCGCTGTGTCTTGGGGATTTTTACCCGGAGCCCCCTGCGCTTCACAGATATTGAGGCCCAATCCAGTGCAGTTTAAAACTGAATAAATAAAATGGAAAATGGATTTTTAATATGAAAATAATTACTAGAACTTGATAAATCAATAGAAAATCCATTTTTAATCCAAATTACTTCATTCCACTTTCTAAAATTTTGTAATTTTATTCTCTAACACTTATAGCCTCTGTTATGACATGAAAACAGTAAGAAAATTTAATCTCTCACTTAATCCATTTTAAACACATAAAACCTTTGCAAATTCATAATTTAAAATCTATAACTCCAAAAATTATGATTCCTGTTCCTAAGATTCTATTTTAATATGTATATTATTACTGTGTATTTTGTTTATATGTTTGGTGTAATGTTAATTTCTCTATATACACTGTGCTTGTTTGTATTGTGGCGAGTAGAAGAGCCCGTACTGAGGATCCTGGTGAGCAGCAGATTGAAGTAGCTGAGCAGGAGCTCATTGAAGGCAAGTTGTGCCCTTGACCACTTTTTACCCAATAATGTTCTTTAATATCATTTATTCATGCATAGGTTAATTTTGATGGGACCCAATAGGTTATCCTAGATTGTTTATCTCATTACCTTGTTTACCGCTGAATCACATGGGTAGTTTGCTATTGCTTTACATGGATTTGGGATAATTATTTATCATATCAATGTTCCAGTTATTTTGTTATTCTATTTATGTTCATTTCAAGATCATTAATGTTAATTGGAACATAGAGCTTAACTTGAGAAACACGTGCCACCACAAGGGTTTAATGGGACGCCCTTGGCTGACTAATTAGGAAAGCTAGTGGAAGACTACCTTACCCGAAAGGGGCAAGGGCAGTAGGGGAGTGGTCAGTGTAGGGAGGTCCTTGGTTGATTTTGCTGCGATGGCGGTCAGGCAAGAACCCTGCATTGGAGCTTCCTATAAACTGTAGCGGGTTTTCGGAAACTAGTGGAACTTTGTAAAGGCCTCGTAGTGTTGCCCTGCCGCGCTTCCTAGGTAGAGGTGTATGGGAGTCGCGACCCCTTGGCAGATGGGTAACATGACTTGTGGGTAAAGGGTACAACCTCTGCAGAGTGTAAAACTGGTATACTAGCCGAGCTCACGGTCATGAGCAGCTCAGGACTCTCTGATGATTAATTTATGGAACTTAAATTCAATTTTGTCATTTGCATATGCATGGGTTTATTATTAATTTTGTTCTATTACTTTAAAGGTTTGGTATTTACTTACACTTAGTAATTGCTAATAAAATTTTGACCAACTACTTAAAAGCAATGCTCAGCTTTAACCATTCTCTTTGATAAGCCTTACACTCCATGAGCTCCCACCTTTGGTGAGTTCATGTCACATTATTCCCCACGACTTGTTGAGCGATGAACGTATGTGAGCTCACTCTTGCTGTCTGACACCCCCCCACAGGAGAAGAGCAGGTGGTTCAGGAGGAGCCACAAGGCGAGGAGTATGATCTAATCTAGGTGGTGTTTCTCAGTTGACATTGGCGCCGACGATCCTTTGTTCGTTTTATTTTTATTATTTTATTTTGTAATAAGTCTTCCGCTATGTAATAAATACTCTGATGTATCGTGACATTTATCTCTATACACTCTGTTATTATATATGTTGTCTTCTTAGCGCATGTATGAGATGCACCCGGCTTTGTCCCTTAAAACCGGGTGTGACATCTATATCACTATACAATCTACTAGATTAAACTTTTCAAAATTCACCTAACCAAATCACTTTCAAAATTCACCTAAACAAATCACTCTTACACTTATAACCTCCACGAATCCTAAATTCTAAACCATCCCGTCTCCTCTCTTCATAGGGATGGCAATTTGACCCGTGGATTTGGATATCCGTCGGATATCCGACCCGACGGAGCCGGGTATGGATACATGTTTTGACCCGTGGGTCAGATCCGAATCCGATCCGAAGTCGGGTGGGCACGGATTAGGATATTACCTTTGTTGGGGGCCTTCGGCTTCCGAAGGTCCTCAAAAACATGATTTAACAATGTTTCTGGAGTATGATACATGAACAGGTATCTTCGGACTTAGGTCAAAACCACAGTGTGAAGAAGCACAAAGGATACGAAGGGTGGCGCAGAGCCGAAGCTATGCGCAGGGGAGCTTCGGCAGGATAGTAGAAAAGGAAACCGACTTAAAGGGGAAAAGGCTATTTAGACCCCGATGAATTACTATAGAGTTATTAGCAAATGTAAAGGGCATGGGTGTAATTTTACATGGGCTGTGTCCCGTGCCTATAAATAGATGAACAGTGCTCCTGTACTGTTCACGCTGACTTGGCATTTGCTTTTGCGTAACGCTTGTACTTTTGCCTTCTTTCAAGCCGAAGGTACATTTGTAATTTGTTATCATTTCTATTTTCCATAATAATATAATAGAAATGAGTTAATGATAATATTTGAGTGTTTATGTTATTATTCATACTCTGTATGAATCCTTCTTCATTATTTGTTGTACTGATGAAGGTATGTCCTTCATAACCTTCGTCCAAGACTCATTATATCCTGAGGGAAGTAATGCTTTGAAGGACGAAGGACTTTAACGTTTAACAATTTCTGTGTTGCCTTGTTCTTAATTCATAGCATTTAAGGACAAGTCCCCAACATTGGCGCCCACCTCAGGTGAACCTTTTTCGACCACCTTCGACAAGCATAGACCTTCGTCATGCCACCAAAGAAAGCTTCAGCAATAGGGACTGCCGCTCTGCAGCCGCTGGACCCGAACCAGGAGACCCTTTCTCTTCGAGAGGCCCGAAGCCAGAAGAGGAAGGCCACCAGTCCAACACCCCAAGAGGATGAGCTGGACCAAGAGATCTGGAATATGGAGATGCTTCATCAGCAAGTGCAGAAAAAGAAGGAAAAAATGGCTCGGCTAGCTGACCTATAAAGGCAGATTGACGAAGCCACTGAAGAAGTACGTCATCTGACTCAAGATGAGAAAAACCGAAGGCCCCAACACAGAGAGCTTCACCAAGAGGGCTTCTTCAACGAGGATGATTGGTATGAGGATTTGCATCATGGAAATTTTGCTTTTGATGATGCTTCTCCTCTGTCAGTAGAATTGCAGGCTACAGCTTGGCCCCCGTCTTACAAGCCACCCTAGCTCCCCATGTACGACGGACACTCAGATCCGAAGCAGTTTCTGATGAGCTATGAAGCTACCATATCTTCATATGGTGGCAATACTGCAGTCATGGCGAAATCCTTTGTCATGGCAGTCAAGAATGTTGCACAAACCTGGTACTCCTCTCTTCGGCCAGGAACAATCACACCATGGCAGAAACTGAAGGACATGCTGATCACCAGTTTCCAAGGGTTTCAGACGAAGCCGGTTACTGCTCAAGCTTTGTTCCAGTGCACGCAAGATCACAAAGAATACCTCCAGGCGTATGTCCGAAGGTTCTTGCGTCTAAGAGCACAAGCGCCAATAGTGCCCAATGAAATTGTTATTGAGGCCATGATCAAGGGGCTTCGGCCAGGACCTGCGGCCCTATACTTCACTAGGAAGCCCCCACAGACCCTGGAGAAATTGCTTCAGAAGATGGATGAATAAATCTGCGCCGATAATGACTTTCGGCAGAGAAGGGAGGAAGCTTACAGGTTCTCCGAAATGACCAGGGGCTTTGGAGGAAGAGTCCACCCAAGGCACGTCAGATCAATCCACTCTACTCAGAATGACGACAGAGGAGGTCAGCAGTAGAGGCCGCAATATTCCTCCCAGGCTTTGGGGCAGCAACAAAGTTATCCTCGGCCTCCAGCTCCAAGGGGCACAGGCGCCAGGGGCTTCGGTGGAAGATTTGGGGATCAGCCCAGGAAAATTTATCGCCTATTCTGCTGTGAGGACAAGGGCCATACTACAAGGATGTGCCATGTCACCATCCAGAAACAGAAGGAGATAGCAGAAGCTGCAGCTCAACAGAACCAGCCGAAACAAGTTATGCATACTACTTCGTATCATTCACCGTACATACCAGAGTATGTGGGTAACCATTCTGCAGTTTCTGTTGCTTCGGCAAGCCAATCTCAGGCATCTTGGCAACAGCCTCCACCTCCACCACCAATGCAACCCGCATATCCCCAAGGCCAGTAACCAGAAGGGAGCCAGCACACTCACCAGCAGCGAGACTTCAGGGAATAGTCCGAAGCTCGCACAGTTAACAGTACTGTGCCAGAATCGAAGCACATCTACTAGGAGATATCCTACCTCTAAAACAGTTTTTGCATTCGTCATCATTTTCTTTTAATAAAGAACAATCATTGAAAGCCTAGTTCTTTTGTTGTTTTCAATTCCTTGTAATAGCTTCGTAATTGTCATGATATAATAAACCTTCTTCACAGACTCACGAAGTTCCAAAAGTTGGTGAATCACGAACGTCGTTCTCAAGAGCATGGGATTCACAATTATATTACAAGTTGTGCCAAAGCAACAAAAAGTCGTTCTAAGGAACGCAGCGTAAGTTTGACCGAAGCAACAAAAAGTCGTCCTAAGGGAGAGCAGCGTAAGTTTTCTGCTCAAAAGTCGTTCCAAAGGGAATGCAGAGCTTACAGCGAAAAATAAACGCTGATTTCGCCGAAATATAAGGCGAAGAAGCTCCTAAGGGAGGCTTACAGCAAAAAGTCAACGCTGATACCGCCGAAGTAGAAGGCGAAGAAGCTCCTAAGGGAGGCTTAGAGCGAAAAGTCAGCGCTGATACACCGAAAAATAAGCGGTGAAGCTGAAAAATAAATGACAAAAAGGTTGTGTATTTTACTTTGGGAATGTGTGTGTATTTTCGGCACAAATATCATTTTGCATAGCATAACATCATCACATCATTCACATAACATGACATCATACATCATACTGCATCAATGGCACAAGAAGGGGATACAATATTGATCTTCGGAAATTGTTTCGAAGAAGTTGTGCCAAGGCATAAAATAAGTACAGCTTCGTCAACTCTAATATCAAAGAAGATCTATTTCTTACGAAGCATAATATTTTCATGGAATATGGGTATTCTTCACGAAGCATGAAAAGAAGGGAAGGTGTTTTTTCGCCGAAGGCTCAAAAACGGTATGTTCGTAAAGTTTCATGCATCGTAAAGAACTGGATTACAAATAGCTTATATATTACATTCAAAACTGTAAAATATTACACACTTTGTTCAGCAAATATTACATCAATATTCTGAATGTTTATACAACAATAGCTATTCTTCTTTTAAAACTGCTTCTGCAGCCTCGTTTAGTAGTTGAGTCACAGCTTCGTCCATAATAACTTTGGCCATCTTTGTAATTTCATCTTCCTTTTTTGCTTCGGGGTCGGCCAATGACTCGAAAGGCTCCGAGGGAGGAGATAGTTCAGCTGCGATACAAAACATAAATAAGTTCGAAGTCACAAAAATAAAACATAAAGTCAAAAGCAATCAGGTAATACCTATCCGCCTTTCAAGTTCTGCAATTTTTTCAGCTGCCTTTGCTGCTTTTCTAGCATCGTGAGTATCTTTTTCACTTTTCTTTATAATTTCGTGAGCCATCCCTCGGCCACCATTTTCCCAGATGTCGGTGAAAAACTTTCCACCAACTAAGCTTGCCTCGGCTGAGGGGTCTTTTGTATCTTCAATAGAGAACGCAGCATCGGATTGGGCCAGAATCTTCACATGTTCGCATCCTGCCTTCTCCAAAATAGCCCCAATTCCCCTGTCACCTGAGAAGGTGCAGACATCTCCATGGCCACTCAAAACCTCCTCAAAGGCTTCGGCTTCGCCGTTGATCCAGTCGATTGGACCTTCGGGATCGCCCAGTACGAAGTTGTCTTCATTCGAATATGCGCCAATATTTGCGAAGCTGGTTTTTATCCTTTGTACACATGCTACAGATTTTTCATAGCATCTTTCTTTTGAAGAACGAAGCTCCACAACTGTATTTTCCAGTAATTTTTCCAGTAGTCACTGGCATCTCGGTCAGCTTCGGCAATAACACATTTTAACTTCGCTTCAGCTAGCTGTTTCTGGAGATCTTCAATTTCGCACTTCTGGGCTTCAGCTTGGGCTTTGGAAGTAGCTTCGTCTTCTTTTATTTTATTCAGCAATGAGTTTAATATTTTATCTTTCTCAAGACCTTCGTTCCTTAGTTCAATTACTTCGGAACGAAGGTTGTTCAAAGCTATAGTGCATCCTTCGTCTTCAACACTTTTTTGTGCCCTGAGGGCGTTGCTAAGAATCAGACCCTGCAAAAAGAAGTGTGATATTAAGTGTAAGCAAATAAAACAAATCTTGGTTTTTTAATACAAAAAATTCATTCTCATACCTTTTAGCTATTATATGCTAAGCTGTCAGCCAGTTCATCTTTCGATAGCACCGAAAGCCCATCTTCTAGCGTCGGGAATCCGAAGTTTTGCTCATCTCCCGGCAGACAGAAATTTCCTTGCTGTCTGGGAGACAATACAAGAAATCTTCTTCTCCACTGCCGTTGAATATTAATGCCCCCTTTGGATATTTTAATTTCTGGGCATAATGTTGAGCTTCTCGCTTTTCCTCTTCAGATAGCCTTTTGCCCGAAGCATGTCGTACAATATAATCAGGTACCCTGGAAGATGCTTTGGGAGTTGAAGAGAGAGTTTTTTCAGGCAGAATTTGCTTTGTAGCCTCTTTTTTCGTTTCTTCTCCAGTTTCCAAGGATTTCTCCTTGGCGGGCTCTGAAGGCCCAGCTTCGGCCACGGTCTGGCTCTTTGCAGCTTCGTCTTCGGATGTTTTTGTCTCAACTTGCGTTTTCGGTGCTTCGACAGTTTTCTTCGGAGTGGTGCTTGAAGACTTTATTGTCTCCAGCACATCTAGTATGTTGACCATCCTTTTCCTTTTGGGGTCGCTATAAGATCTTTTTGTGTCTTCGGCACTGTTACTTCTGCCGAAGGGCTTAGAACTGATATTTTGTCTTCGACTCCAGACTCGTCAATTTTGTTAACCTTCGACCTTACAGCCGATTCTTCAATCTTCTGTGTAAAAGTAAGTTCTTTGGCTTCAGCAGCCGAAGAGGTCTCACCGCCAAATTCGGGCACTTCGGCCGGCTCAATATATCGTGGCCGGTGAGTAAGGATCTTCACCTTTTTCCTCTTTGGCGCGAGCTCGCTTGGAGCAGCTGGAGCAGCATCTTTTCCGGAAGTGGCACTCTTCCTCTTCTGCCCCCGCGATGGGTAGCGGTAATCAGGGTACATAAACCCAATAGCGTCGAAGACTCTATTCAGCCTCTTCTTCTTCCGGCCTCCGAAGGCCGCAGATAGCGCATTATCTACTGCCTTTGAATATGGCCCAAGCAGTTCATCGCTTGTAGCTTCGATACACTTCAGCCAATCATCATCTGGCTCAACAAACTTACCATCATATCTGAAGGTGTATTTCAACCTGACCAGTCCACCTTCGTCAGATTTGTTGATAGTCTCCTTTGGCATTTCCCATTTCTCTACAAGCGGCCACACTCTGAAGGCTATGTGTTCCTGTACTAAATCCCTTGTCCCGATGAAAGAGCAAACTATGCCAAAAGCCTTTTGGCATTCTTCGGTTGCTTCATCAATTTCCACCTTTGGTTTCCGGAGGCCGAAACGATGCCAGATAGGGCGCATGATGATTTCCTTAATATCCTCTCGTGCTTTTAAATCATTTTTCACATAGAACCATTCTTTCATCCAATCTCCGGGCCATCTCTTCCGAAAAGTCGGCACGGGGCAGCTTGACCCAGAGCGAGCAACGAAGCTATAGCAGCCAAAATTATTATGGTATTGCTCTTTGCCCCAGGGTTTCATCTCATATAACTGTTCGTGCATACTTCAGAAACTTTTTGCATTTGGCTCCAAGCCCTGACTCCTCACAGCCCATACGAGGATTCCCATTCTTATGATAGCTTCAGGAGTAATTTGGTGAAGAAAAATCTGGAATATCTTCAAAACTTCAACCACAAAACTGCTTAGGGGGAACCGCAGCCCAGCCTTGAAAAATCTTCGGAAGATCGCCACTTCATTCTCTTCGGGAATAGGAGCGGTCTTGTCTCCATTGTCAGCCCTCACCAGAGACATATCTCGAAAATATCTTCCCCTCATATTGTCAAGATGACTCTGCTTAATAGTTGATTTCCCGAAGACCGCGTGACTTGGTCGCCACGATCGATCTTTGGAGTCCTCGCCCCCACTTTCCACATCATAACTGTCACTATCACCAGTGTCTTCAGATAAACCTTCTAAAATCTCCGTAGTGATCTTTTCTATATTTGTCTTTGCTATTGATTCAAGAAACCCAAGATTCTTCTCCTCAGAAAGACTAAGCCTTATTTCGGCAGCAGCTTTTTTATCTTCAGACATCATCGGAAATGTTGGAAAAAGGTGTTCTCAAAGCCGAAGCTTAAAAAATTAAAAAAACCAAGCAAGCGTTGGTATGCAAGAGTTAAAAATTGGGAAAGCGCGAGCAGATGGCAAGAAAGTGTGCCAAATGAGCTCCCGGTGTGCTCTTATTTATAAGCCTAGTGCGTTGCAAGTGGGAGGGCCCCACTTGTCATTGACTGTTGCTATTCTAGCAAAGGGAAGGTGTTTTTTCGGACCTTCGGCTTAAGGCCTTCGTCCATATCGCAATCTGAATTTATCATTCTAATAAATTAATATTGCGAGGGGCTACTGTTGGGGGCCTTCGGCTTCCAAAGGTCCTCAAAAACATGATTTAACAATGTTTCTGGAGTATGATACATGAACAGGTATCTTCGGACTTAGGTCAAAACCACAGTGTGAAGAAGCACAAAGGATACGAAGGGTGGCGCAGGGGAGCTTCGGCAGGATTGCAGAAAAGGAAACCGAATTAAAGGGAAAAAGGCTATTTAGACCCCGATGAATTACTATAGAGTTATTAGCAAATGTAAAGGTCATGGGTGTAATTTTACATAGGCTGCGTCCCGTGCCTATAAATAGATGAATAGTGCTCCTGTACTGTTCACGCTGACTTGGCATTTGCTTTTGCGTCACGCTTGTACTTTTGCCTTCTTTCAAGCCGAAGGTACATTTGTAATTTATTATCATTTCTATTTTTCCATAATAATAAAATAGAAATGAGTTAATGATAATATTTGAGTGTTTATGTTATTGTTCATACTCTGTATGAATCCTTCTTCATTATTTGTTGTACTGATGAAGGTATGTCCTTCATAACCTTCGTCCAAGACTCATTATATCCTGAGGGAAGTAATGCTTCGAATGATGAAAGACTTTAACGTTTAACATTTTCTGTGTTGTCTTGTTCTAAATTCATAGCATTTAAGGACAAGTCCCCAACAACCTTCTACCCGTGGGTTATCCGTTGGATATCCGAAATCGACACATAGTGTATTTTTTGGTCTAGCCCATATTACATAGCAAAGAACAAATCATAACACCATAAATCCCACGCCTAACGCTCCCAATTTTGCACTATTTGTTGCCCCTTATAGCATTGCTGGCTTCCTGCGCTGTGCCTCGTGACCCCTTCCAAGTCTCATAGACCGTAGCACCACTGATGACTAGCCATTCCAAGCTCTAGTGCTCCTAACTGAGGCTCGCAGGTCCATAATAATTCTTTTATTAAGTTTTAATTGTGTATGATAGTGAATTGGGAATAAATTAGGCTAATTATGCTATTGAATTGTTGAATAAATGATTGTGTCTGTCATATCCGACGGATATCCGAAACCCGTCCGATATCCGATGGGCATGGGTATGGATATAAATTGCTACTCATGGGTATGGTCGCGGGCGGATATTGGTAGTAACCGTGGATATGGTTGCGGATGGATATTTACAATATCTGATCCGAATCCGATCCGTTGCCATCCCTATCTCTTCATCACTCCCGCTACCGTTGTCGTCGCTGTCAAACTCTCCTCTCATGCGGCCGCCAATCCCTCTCTTCTCCTCTTTCGAGATCGTTAGCACGGGCTACATATTAGTAATATAGAAAGAAATGACTTTGTCACAGGTCTCATCTATCTATCACTCAATAACAAGAAAAGGATTAATCTCCGCCTGTTGAAATGGACGCAATGGATTCGTCGCTTTACACGGAATCAGTCCAAAGCTAGGGGCTTCCGCCGTTCCGATCACGCTAATATTATTATTTTTTTTGTTCATACTCACTTTAGTTTCAAGAAAGGTCGTACGCTTTCGGTTATCCATGCAATCATCACATGAATTCATTGTAATAGTTTATAAGAAATGATTAAAGCTTAAGCTAAATTTTGGCATACCTTTTCCACTCGTCTCAGGTCGAAGGCCCTATATACTAAAAACAATTTCAGGTTATCGTTTCAGCACAGAGATATTGACATGGTTGGGAAGGCTATGACTTTTATTTGCTGACCACCGTCATTCTGCTTCCTTAGATTGCTTCGTCTAGTGGGGAGAAAACTGAAAACAGATAATATATGTTGAAGATGCTGAGAAGCAAAGCTTCCGCAATGGTAAGAATGTGAAGACCTTCGTATCTATACTACTGTATTAAAAACATAATGTGGACATATGATGTTATCAGCGCTTCACCCTCACCACGCAATAATGTAAAGCGAGCACTCGAATCCATACCCCGTGCTTTAGAAATTTGTAGCTAACCATCAGACCACACATACCTTAGTGTTTAGAAATAAACAATAATTATATTTGCATTCTACACGCCGCTCCACCCGCTCCTCCACCTCGTGGAAATACACAGACACATACCTAGTATATAAAAGAAGCCACGACCGAGAGAATATTTGCACAACATGTTTGTATAGTCAAAAGTTAGAAATGTACTTATCGAATGTGGAGTGTTGCTATATAAAAGAGAGGGGTAGAAATATACTTTCATATAAGGTTGTGTAGGAGCTCGACCTCTATAAATACCTCTATAAATAGATGAACAACACAAACACCAGGGCGGTCAAATCCAAGCATGTGAATGTATAATCCTACTTTTGAAGCTCTTGTCTTTATTCACATACACCTTTTGCTATTTCTCATACCTGAAGCTTATACTGTCTTACATCATATTCTTAATCCTTGAATCATTGCTTGCCTTAAAGACTACTCTTTCATTAAAGGAGAGTCATGGAAATAATGTGGAAGTGTAGAAGATCTTTGCAGCACCTTCTCCTTCTTATGTTGCTCGCTATCGGACACAGCTGCTTTGCCGAGTGCCTGAAGTGCTTGAAGCACTCAACAAAGCCTGGAAAACACTCGGCGAAGTCTTTGCCGAGTGTGACACTCGACAAAGAAGTCACGGTGAACTATACATCGGCAACGGCTTCTTTACCGAGTATTTTTTGTCGGGCACTCGGCAAAGAATTTGTCGAGTGCCACCTAGTTCTCAGCAAAGAAAAGTCATCGTCACGACGCCAGGTGACGGTGACGGCGATTTTGTCGAGTGTTACCTGTGACACTCGGCAAAGGCTCCTTCTTTGTCAAATGTCTTCTGTACCGGCCCTCGGCAAAGAAGCCTTCTATGTGCCCCTTTGCCAGTTCTTTTGCCGAGTGTATTAGGAGGTACTCAGCAAAGGCTCCGTCTTTACCGAGTGCAAAATGGACTAGCTCTCGGCAACGGGAGCACCAGTGGGCCCCTTTGCAGTTTCTAGCACTCGGCAAAGGTTGCTTCTTTGCCGAGTGTCTCGACCATAGCACTCGGCAAAGAAGCTTTATCGGTTCTCAGGTGTGTCTTCTTTGCCGAGTGCTATGGTCATGGCACTTAGCAAAGTACCTCTTTGTCGAGTGTTACACTCGGCAAAATGACCAGAATACCCCTTTTTTATTTGTTTTTGTTATGCCATCCAAACAAACAAAAGATATATCACATATATCAAACACACGACATAGCTCACAAAGATCAGATGTTTCTTCACAAAATGACAAGTACCACAAAATAGTTCACAACGCTAACAAGTACTCACATAAATAAGTCTACAAACATCCAATATATGTAATAAACATGTCTCGCAACTATGTTTAGAAGAACATCAGCGAGGTGGTTGGCTGGACTGGTTCGGCGATGGACTGGGTGATCCATGAGGGTTGTTGGATGCCGCAGATTGTCCCTATACAGACAAGAGATTCCATGTGTGATACCAGACGAATATATATCATGCAGGACTAGAAATTTGATACTCAAAGGAGTATAGAACTGAGAAGGGTCAGCTGGATGGAACAACAAAGGAGGTGGAGCAAAACCCTTTGTGGTGCCAAGGCTTTGCATGTACTGGAACATCTTCGACATCCTCTCCTGATCTGTCAAGCGAGCCAGCCACTCCATCTCCCGCTCCGCCCTCATCCTCACCTCCATCTCAATATGTTCCCTCTCTTCTAGCTGAGCCTGTAATATTTCACCCCAATGTTATAATAACTCAAAGAGAAGGTATATAACTCAAGAAATGACGATTTACAGAAGCACTAACCTGGAGTTGTGGTATTCGATGATGTGAGTTGTCTTGACGAAGTCGTATGGTTGGGCTCTCGCTCGTGCTCCTTTCTCGCACTTTAGACAGAGTGGGAGTGGATGATGAGTAGATTGGCCCATCGGCAATCCAGTACCGCCCATGCCTCTTACCTCCTCTAACCCTCATGAGGACATCGTCGTCGATGTCCTCAGTCCTTGGATCGTAATCTAACCCATGGACCTCTTGTGCCAGGGTAGTGTACTCACTTAGGCAGTTGTAGACGGCGGGGCTGCTATACGCCTCGGGCATGTCATCCGGGTTGTAGGTGATGTCGGACGCGCCTTGCCATTGTGGGCCATAGGATACGCCGAGAAGATGGAACAAGGTTGTCCACCATGTGACGCCGACTGCAAGAAAACCAATGAGATAGTTAGGAATCATGCCTAATCAAATGTTATATACTGAGAGCACCTAGAGGGGGGTGAATAGGTGATCCTGTAAAACTTGAAACTTAATGCCACAAAAACTTGATTAGGAGTTAGCACAATAAAGCCAAGTGGCTAGAGAGGAGTTCTTGCTAGACACGATAACCGCAAGAAGATCAACACAGATAGGCATAGTGGTTTATCCCGTGGTTCGGCCAAGTCCAACACTTGCCTACTTCACGTTGTGGCGTCCCAACGGACGAGGGTTGCAATCAACCCCTCTCAAAGCGGTCCAAAGACCCACTTGAATACCATGATGTTTTGCTTTGTTTACTATATCCCGCTTGCGAGGAATCTCCACAACTTGGAGCTTCACGCCCTTACAATTTGATGTTCACAAAGAAGCACGGAAGTAAGGCTAGGATGAGCAACGCACACGAGACACAAAATCAGAGCACAACACGCACACAAGTCACAACTCGAGCTCACAACACAACCTAAAGAGTTCTCTACTCAAATGGAGCTCTAATTGCTATCACAAAGAAACAAATGCGCGGAATTGGAGTCTTGGTGCTTAGGAATGCTTAGAGAATGCTTGGTATTCTCCTCCATGCGCCTAGGGGTCCCTTTTATATCCCCAAGGCAGCTAGGAGCCGTTGAGAGCATTCCAGGAAGGCAATTCTTGCCTTCTGTCGCCTGGCGCACCGGACACTGTCCGGTGCGGATTTCTTTCCAGTTTTGGCGCAGCCGACCGTTGAAGATCCAGAGCCATTGGTGCACCGGACACTGTCCGGTGTACACCGGATAGTCCGGTGCCCCGTTCTGACCGTTGGCTCTGCCACGCGTCGCATGCGGATTACGCGGCCGACCGTTGGCCCGACTGACCAATGGCTCATCGGGCAGTCCGGTGCACCACCGGACAGTCCGGTGATTTATAGCCATACGTCGCCGACGAAACCTGAGAGCAGCCAGTTCACCAGAGCCAGCCTGGCGCACCGGACACTGTCCGGTGCACCACGGGACAGTCCAGTGCACCCAGACTGCGCAGAGTCTTGGCTGCTCAGCCAAGTCTTTTCCAAATTGGTCTTTTCCTGTTTCTAGCACTTAGACACAATACATTAGTCTCCAAAACAATGTACTAAGTCTTAGAAACATACCTTTACTCTTGATTTGCACTTCTTAAGTCTTTGGAACAAATATTACTCAAACCATTCGTGTGGAGCACTTAATCACCAAAAACTTATAGAAATGTCCCAAGGGTACATTTCCCTTTCAATCTCCCCCTTTTTGGTGATTTATGCCAACACAACAAAAAGCTACTAAAAGAAGTGCAACATCAATGCAAATGAAAACACAAATTTGTTTTGATTCAAATTTGGCATATTTGGATCATTCTTTGCCACCACTTGGTTTGTTTTTGCAAATCAAACTCAATTTCCTATCTCTAAGTCAAACACACTTGTTGAGACATAAAGAAAGGTATTCCAAGAGAAATTGATCACTGATTCAAAAACTCCCCCTATTTCCCATAATCAACCATTCTCCCCACAAGAGACAATAAGAGATTTTTGACAAACTAAAATCTCTATTCTACTATTTTCAAAATTCTCAAGTGGTAGCTGATCCATTTGTTGCTTTGGCCTTATTTTCTCTCCCTTTGGCATCAAGCACCAAAACGGGATCAATCTTGGCCCTTAAACCCCATTGCCTCACCAAAATCTTCAATTAAGAGTAAAAAGGCAATAAGAACATGGAGATGAACTTGGAGTAAGTTACCCTCTCATCAGAGTGCAGTGGAAGTCTTGCATGGTCCAAGTCCACCTTTTCCCTTTCAAACCTCCTTCGAGACTAAATTAAGAAAACTCAAGCACATGATTAGTCTCAAAGGGTCAAGTTGTAGCACATCTCCCCCTAAATATGTGCATCATTCTCACATGGACTTTTGAGGTCTGGAGAGTGTTTGTACAACTTGAACACCATAAATAAACAACAATATACATAAAGGAACATGATCAAAGGCATAAACACATGTATGCTATAAATCAATCCAAGTTCTGCGAATCTAAGACATTTAGCTCACTATGCAGCCTGCAAAAGGTCGACTCATCTAGAGGCTTGGTAAAGATATCGACTAGCTGGTTCTCGGTGCTAACATAAAACACTTCGATATCTCCCTTTTGTTGGTGGTCTCTCAAAAAGTAATGTCGGTTGTCTATGTGCTTAGTGCGGCTGTGTTCAACAGGATTATCCGCCATGCGGATAGCACTCTCATTATCACATAGGAGTGGGACTTTGCTCAGATTGTAGCCAAAGTCCCTAAGGGTTTGCCTCATCCAAAGTAGTTGCGCGCAACACAGTCCTTCGGCAACATACTCGGCCTCAGCGGTGGATAGGGCAACAGAAGTTTGTTTCTTAGAACTCCACGACACCAGGGACCTTCCTAAGAATTGGCACGTCCCCGATGTACTCTTCCTATCGACCTTACATCCAGCATAGTCAGAGTCTGAATATCCAATCAAGTCAAAGGTAGACCCCTTTGGATACCAGATCCCGAAGCAAGGCGTAGCGACTAAATATCTAAGAATTCGCTTCACAGCCACTAAGTGACATTCCCTTGGATCGGATTGAAATCTAGCACACATGCATACACTAAGCATAATATCCGGTCTATTAGCACATAAATAAAGTAAAGACCCTATCATAGACCGGTATGCCTTTTGATCAACGGACTTACCTCCTTTGTTGAGGTCGACGTGTCCGTCGGTTCCCATTGGAGTCTTTGCGGGCTTGGCGTCCTTCATCCCAAACCTCTTGAGCAAGTCTTGTGTATACTTCGTTTGTGAGATGAAGGTGCCATCCTTGAGTTGCTTCACTTGGAACCCAAGGAAGTAGTTCAACTCGCCCATCATTGACATCTCGAATTTCTGAGTCATCACCCTGCTAAACTCTTCACAAGACTTTTGGTTAGTAGAACGAAATATTATGACATCGACATAAATTTGGCAGACAAAAAGATCACCATCACAAGTCTTAGTGAATAAAGTTGGATCGACTTTCCCAACCTTGAAAGCATTAGCAATTAAAAAGTCTCTAAGGCATTCATACCATGCTCTTGGGGCTTGCTTAAGTCCATAGAGCGCCTTAGTGAGCTTACACACGTGGTCGGGGTACCGTTCATCCTCGAAGCCAGGGGGTTGCTCCTCGTACACCTCCTCCTTGATTGGTCCGTTGAGGAAAGCGCTCTTCACATCCATTTGGAACAACCTGAAAGAATGGTGAGCAGCATAGGCTAACAATATGCGAATTGACTCTAGCCTAGCCACAGGAGCAAAAGTCTCCTCAAAGTCCAAACCTGCGACTTGGGCATAACCTTTTGCCACAAGTCGTGCCTTGTTCCTTGTCACCACCCCATGCTCGTCTTGTTTGTTGCGGAACACCCACTTGGTTCCCACAACGTTTTGCTTGGGACGAGGCACCAGTGTCCAAACTTCATTTCTCTTGAAGTTGTTGAGCTCTTCCTGCATGGCCAACACCCAGTCCGGATCTAGCAAGGCCTCTTCTACCCTGAAAGGCTCAATAGAAGAGACAAAGGAGTAATGCTCACAAAAATTAACTAATCTAGAGCGAGTAGTTACTCCCTTGCTAATATCACCCAAAATTTGGTCGATGGGATGATTCCTTTGAATCTTCGCTCGAACTTGAGTTGGAGGTGTCGGTTGTGCTTCTTCCTCCATTACATGATCATCTTGTGCTCCCCCTTGATCACATGCCTCCTCTTGATGAACCTATTCATCGTCTTGAGTTGGGGGATGCACGATTGTTGAGGAAGAAGGTTGATCTTGCTCCTTTTGTTCCTGTGGCCGCACATCTCCAATCGCCATGGTGCGTATTGCGGCCGTTGGATGTCTTCTTCATCTACATCATCAAGATCAACAACTTGCTCTCTTGGAGAGTCATTAGTCTCATCAAATACAACGTCGCTAGAGACTTCAACCAAACCCGATGATTTGTTGAAGACCCTATATGCCTTTGTATTTGAGTCATAACCTAATAGAAACCCTTCTACAGCTTTGGGAGCAAACTTAGAATTTCTACCTTTCTTCACTAGAATATAACATTTGCTCCAAAATACACGAAAGTAAGACACATTGGGTTTGTTACCGGTTAGTAGCTCATACGAAGTCTTCTTGAGGAGGCGATGAAGGTACACCCGGCTTATGGCGTGGCAAGCCGTGTTCACGGCTTTCGACCAAAACTGCTCGAGTGTCTTGAATTCTCCAAGCATTGTCCTCGCCATGTCTATGAGCGTCCTGTTCTTCCTCTCTACCACACCGTTTTGCTGGGGTGTGTAGGGAGCGGAGAACTCGTGCTTGATCCCTTCCTCCTCAAGGTACTCCTCCACTTGAAGGTTCTTGCTCGGACCCGTTGTCGCTCCTTATCTTCTTCACCTTGAGCTCAAACTCATTTTGAGCTCTCCTTAGGAAGCGCTTGAGGGTCCCTTGGGTTTTAGATTTATCTTGCAAAAAGAATACCCAAGTGAAGCGGGAAAAATCATCAACTATAACAAGACCATACATACTTCCTCCTATGCTTAGATAGGCGACGGGTCCGAAGAGGTCCATATGAAGCAACTCCAAAGGTCTTGATGTGGTCATCACATTTTTGGTATGATGAGAGCTTCCCACCTGTTTACCTGCTTGACAAGCTGCACAAGGTCTATCTTTTTCGAAAGTAACATTTGTTAGACCTATCACGTGTTCTCCCTTTAGAAGCTTGTGAAGGTTCTTCATCCCCACATGTGCTAAACGGTGATGCCACAGCCAGCCCATGCTAGTCTTAGCAATTAAGCATGCATCTAGACCGGCCTCCTCTTTTGCAAAATCAACTAAGTAGAGTATGCCGTCTAATACACCCTTAAAAGCTAATGAACCATCACTCCTTCTAAAGACAGACACATCTACGTTTGTGAATAAGCAATTGTATCCCATATTGCAAAGTTGACTCACAGACAACAAGTTATATCCAAGCGACTCAACTAAAAACACATTAGAGATAGAGTGCTCGGATGAAATGGCAACCTTCCCTAGTCCTTTAACCTTGCCTTGATTCCCGTCACCGAATATGATTGAGTCTTGGGAATCTTTGTTCTTGACGTAGGAGGTGAACATCTTCTTCTCCCCCGTCATGTGGTTTGTGCATCCGCTGTCGATAATCCAGCTTGATCCCCCGGATGCATAAACCTGCAAGGAAAATTTAGGCATGGGTCTTAGGTACCCAACTCTTGTTGGGTCCTACAAGGTTAGTGACAATATCCTTAGGGACCCAAATGCAAGTTTTATCTCCCTTGCATTTTGCCCCTAATTTCCTAGCGATCACCTTCTTATCCTTTCTACAAATAGCAAAGGAAGCATTGCAAGCATGATAAATAGTAGAAGGTTCATTAATTTTCCTAGGAACATAAACATTTCTCCTAGGCACTTGATTAATGACATTTTTCCTAGTTACACTTCTATCATGCATAATAGAAGAACTTGAAACAAACATGGCATTTGAATCATAAGCATGTGAAACAACATCATTGCAACTTCTATCATGATGAACATTCCTAGAATATCTCCTATCATGGTATAAGAAAGCATGGTTCTTTTGAATACTATTTGCCATAGGGGCCTTCCCTTTCTCCTTGGCGGAGATGGGAGCCTTATGACTTGTCAAGTTCTTGGCTTCCCTCTTGAAGCCAAGCCCATCCTTAATTGAGGGGTGTCTACAAACCGTGTAGGCATCCCTTGCAAATTTTAGTTTATCAAAATTATTTTTGCTAGTCTTAAGTTGAGCATTAAGACTAGCTACTTCATCATTTAGTTTAGAGATGCAAACTAGGTGTTCACTACAAGCATCAACATTAAAATCTTTGCACCTATTGCAAATCGTAACATGTTCTTCATGAGAGGTTGTTTTACTAGCTATTTCTAACTTAGCACTCAAATCATCATTAACACTTTTTAGGCTAGAGATAGATTCATGGCATGTAGACAATTCACATGAAAGCAGTTCATTTCTGTTAATTTCTAAAGCAAGAGAATTTTGTGCTTCTACAAACTTATCATGTTCTTCATACAAAAGATCCTCTTGCTTTTCTAATAATTTATTCTTATCATTCAAGGCATCAATTAACTCATTGATGTTATCAATCTTAGTTCTATCTAAGCCCTTGAACAAACTAGCGTAGTCTATTTCATCATCGCTAGATTCATCATCACTAGAAGCATAAGTAGACTTTCGAGTGTTTACCTTCTTCTCCTTTGCCATTAGGCATGTGTGATGCTCGTTGGGGAAGAGGGACGACTTGTTGAAGGCCGAGGCGGCGAGTCCTTCATTGTCGGAGTCGGACGACGAACAATCCGAGTCCCACTTCTTGCCAAGGTGTGCCTCGCCCTTAGCCTTCTTGCAAGACTTCTTCTTTTCCCTCTTCTCCTCTTGTTCCTGGTCACTATCATTATCGGGACAATTAGCGATAAAATGACCAATCTTACCACATTTGAAGCATGAGCGCTTCCCCTTCGTCTTGTTCTTGTTGGGATGCTCCTTGCGACCCTTTAGTGCTGTCTTGAATCGCTTGATGATGAGGGCCATTTCTTCTTCGTTAAGTCCGGCCGCCTCAACTTGCGCCACCTTGCTAGGTAGCACCTCCTTGCTCCTTGTTGCTTTGAGAGCCACGGTTTGAAGCTCGTGGATTGGGCCATTCAACGCATCATCGACGTATCTTGCCTCCTTGATCATCATTCGCCCGCTTACGAACTTTCCAAGTATTTCTTCGGGCTACATCTTGGTGTACCTGGGATTTTCACAAATATTGTTTACAAGATGTGGATCAAGGACAGTGAAGGACCTTAGCATTAGGCGGACGACGTCGTGATCCGTCCATCGCGTGCTTCCATAGCTTCTTATTTTGTTGACGAGGGTCTTGAGCCGGTTGTACATTTGGGTTGGCTCTTCTCCCCTGATCATTGCGAATCTCCCAAGTTCGCCCTCCACCAACTCCATCTTGGTGAGCATGGTGACATCGTTCCCCTCATGTGAGATCTTGAGGGTGTCCCAAATTTGCTTGGCGTTATCCAAGCCGCTCACTTTATGATATTCATCCCTGCACAAAGAGGCTAACAACACAGTAGTAGCTTGTGCATTTTTATGAATTTGTTCATTAATAAACAAATGACTATCCGTACTATCAAATTGCATTCCACTCTCTACTATCTCCCATATGCTTGGATGGAGAGAGAACTGGTGACTACGCATTTTGTGACTCCAAAATCCGTAGTCCTCTCCATCAAAGTGAGGAGGTTTACCAAGTGGAATGGAGAGTAAATGAGCATTTGTACTTTGCGGAATATGAGAATAATCAAAAGAAAAGGTTGAATTGACCGTTTTCTTTTTCTCGTAGTTGTCGTCGTCCTTTTGGGAAGAAGAGGACTCGTCGCTGTCGTCATAGTAGACGATCTCCTTGATGTGCCTTGTTTTCTTCTTCTTCCCATCTTTTCTTTTGTGGCTCGAGCCCGAGTCAGTAGGCTTGTCATCTTTTGGATCATTGATGAAGGACTCCTTCTCCTTATCATTGACCACCATCCCCTTGCCCTTAGGATCCATCTCTTCGGGCGATTAGTCCCTTACGTGAAGAGAACGACTTTGATACCAATTGAGAGCACCTAGAGGGGGGTGAATAGGTGATCCTGTAAAACTTGAAACTTAATGCCATAAAAACTTGATTAGTAGTTAGCACAATAAAGCAAAGTGGCTAGAGAGGAGTTCTTGCAAGACACGATAACCGCAAGAAGATCAACACAGATAGGCACAGTGGTTTATCCCGTGGTTCGGCCAAGTCCAACACTTGCCTACTCCACGTTGTGGCGTCCCAACGGACGAGGGTTGCAATCAACCCCTCTCAAGCGGTCCAAAGACCCACTTGAATACCACGGTGTTTTGCTTTGTTTACTATATCCTGCTTGCGAGGAATCTCCACAACTTGGAGCCTCTCGCCCTTACAATTTGATGTTCACAAAGAAGCACGGAAGTAAGGCTGGGATGAGCAACGCACACAAAACACAAAATCAGAGCACAACACGCACACAAGTCACAACTCGAGCTCACAACACAACCCAAAGAGTTCTCTACTCAAATGGAGCTCTAATTGATATCACAAAGAAACAAATGCGTGGAATTGGAGTCTTGGTGCATAGGAAATCTTAGAGAATGCTTGGTATTCTCCTCCATGTGCCTAGGGGTCCCTTTTATAGCCCCAAGGCAGCTAGGAGCCGTTGAGAGCATTCCAGGAAGGCAATTCTTACCTTCTGTCGCCTGGCGCACCGGACAGTCCGGTGCACCACCGGACACTGTCCGGTGCGGATTTCTTTCCTGTTTTGGCGCAGCCGACCGTTGAAGATCCAGAGCCGTTGGCGCACCGGACACTGTCCGGTGTACACCGGACAGTCTGGTGCCCCCTTCTAACCATTGGCTCTACCACGCGTCACGCGCGGATTACGCGGCCGACCGTTGGCCCGGCTGACCAATGGCTCACCGGACAGTCCAGTGCACCACCGGACAGTGAGGTGATTTATAGCCATACACCGCCGACGAAACTCGAGAGCAGCCAGTTCGCCAGAGCCAGCCTGGCGCACCGGACTATCCGGTGCACCCAGACTGCGCAGAGTCTTGGCTGCTCAGCCAAGTCTTTTCCTGTTTCTAGCACTTAGACACAATACATTAGTCTCCAAAACAATGTACTAAGTCTTAGAAACATACCTTTACTCTTGATTTGCACTTCTTAAGTCTTTGGCACAAATATTACTCAAACCATTCATGTGGAGCACTTAATCACCAAAATCTTATAGAAATGTCCCAAGAGTACATTTCCCTTTCATATACCTAATCAAAAAAGAGCACATATCCATGCTTCTACATATTTGCCGAGGCTGCGGCTGCCCATCATCAGACGTCATTCCTGGCTAGTGTTGTGCGCCTCATCCCACTAAGGCGAGCACCACCTCTCCACCATCTGCTCCGAACTCTGAGGATGTGCGGCGCACCAATGAGGAATCATCTACAAAAATACAAAGTACACGACATTTTAGAAGATAAAATTAAGCAAAATTAATACGAATATTAAAGTTCTATACTTACCTGCAAGTACTGGTCTCGAGTCAGTGACATGGTTCGGTCGTCCTGCTTGGTCACCTTCTCCCCAAGGACGCAGTCGTGGTAAGTGATGATGGCCTAGATTCGCGCCTCATAGTGCATGTCCACGAAGAGCTTCTTACAACTCATGGTAGCCACCACATCCGCCCTGGCCTCATATCTATCCTCACATATAAAGAAATCCTACATACAAAGACGATGTATCCATACATTATTTCAAGAATGTGCAACAAATGCAACGTATTTTACAATATAGTGTGAGGAAGACTTACCCACAACTCTTGATTCATCCGCTCCTCCTTATTGTTGAATTCCTTGTCGTCACGATCTACTGCATCGAGGGCGACAGCGTAGTGGTCTAAGGTCTAGACTGGTCTTGTTAGTCCGGTATATTCAACAAGTCCAGGGAAGTGTTCCATGCACAAAAGGCCGAGGATACCATTTTGGTTGCGGCTATGACCCCCTGCATTCTCCACAACCTTCCAAGACATGTCCAAGTGATAAAGAAAAAGTATTAGCTTCTATTATGAATTTGAACACATAATATGAAAAGGTAGTGACAACATCTAAAGTTACATGCCTCTCCCCATCGGGTCAAATCAGCGGCCGCCTGTTACGAAGTATGGGTCGCTAAGGGAGACTCACGGGACCTCACAAGTAAACGTTCCACAAACCTGAGGCGTCCTACTGAGCGTCGTCGTCGTCCTTCTGTAATACCCAAATAGTGAGAGTAATAGAAGCTACAAGAAATGAGAAATGTAAAAGGATCATTGGATCACTTGTGTTGTTATTCTCATCCTTGCATATTTCAAACCATGGGATTAACCCTGACTACCTATACAAAAAATATATATACTAAGTAAAAGATTGGTGCATCATGTTGGAGTTTTTATTTGTGCATTGAATAATAACAATGGTGACACTAATAAAAATGTATTAATGATTTGAGAATTTAGATTTACCCCAAAGGCACAATTTATAGGATTGGGAATAAAGAAAGTAAGAGAGAAATGGTATACAACACAAAATAAAGTTATAAACAAATAAAACCATCACACTTTTAGGCATGTTCAAATGGTACTTTAATCTGAGGATAAAGTTGTCAAGGATTGAATTTAAATTCAAATTCAAATTGAACTTGGAAATAGAGAAAAAGAAAATAGAAGAAAAAAAGAAAAAAACGGATCTAACCTAAGCGGGCCGGCCGCTACAATTCTGGCCCATTAGCCATTTAACCGCGTGCACCAGCCCAAGGACATGCCCGCATCGACAGGCGGGGCCTACTCGTCGGTCACATGGCGATATCACCTGTCGGGGACACCGGACCCCGCTGACTGGTGGACCTCCAAAGTCAGCCACCCCACGCCATTACTTCTGCTGGGTCCGCGTGTGCTGTGTCTCGCTATCCTACGGGCCCAAACTGTCAGCCACGGGATAAACTACCCCGCCGCAAATGGCGGACTTGCGCCGGCGCCTGCGGAGTCTGTTGCTCCACGATCAACCGTGCCGTCTCTATATGGGGTAACGGGGTTCCGGGTAGCCTATCCATCCACCCCCACAAACCTTGCCGTGAAATCACAACTGATTTGGGGAGCAATCGAGGAGTGTGCGGACCTGCAGAGGGAGGTGACGGTGGGCGTCGTCTTCGGCCGTGCCTGTGGCATCCGCGTTGGTTGCGGAGCGTCGCTGTCGATTGGAGAAGACGCGGACACCATCGTCAGGCGGATTCTAACTGAGTGCTCGGAGAATTTCTCGTCTACGTCTGTGTTTCGCCGAGGGGGGCGAACAACATCGTCGTCGGCATATTCGTTACGATCATTGGGTAAGAGACCTCCCTAGCGTTCGCCCGATCTTTAATTTCAATTTGCGCTCGATAGTATCGCCCAGATGGCCAGATCGGGGGGAAATCATGGGGTGTCGGTGAAGGCTCCGCCGTGGGGGAGGCTCGGGTCGCCTACTCCGGGTCCTACTGGAGAAGATGCAGTTGGGCCGTTGGATAGAGCGCTTGCGGCCGAGATTAGATTGCTCGTACCCGTTCGCACGATTGAGCAGACACTGTTGATCCGCGATCCTTTGATTTAGATTAGGTCTGGCTTCATTAAACTATGGCCGTGGATCTCGGATCTAGTGGCTATTAACACATACCGATTCGCGGATGCGCCAATTTAATCTAGAGCGCCCATTTCCAAGCGGACGGCCGGTACAGGCCGATACCGCTTCGATGTCCTCTTTTACATAAGAACCCTTCGGGTTCTGAAAAATAGAACCCGTCGTCCAATCTGATACACCGATGTGTCTTAGGAACTTTTGCTCTAGAGACTCTAAAGTTCCCAGTAATTGGTGCGCAGGCCAGGGATTTTGTAAATCAGAGAAATAGAGTTAAAAATAGATTTTTAATATAAAAATAAGTGCTATAACTTGTATAAATCATAGAAAACTCATACTTAGTTCAAATTGATCCATTCCAGTTTCTAAAATTTTGTAATATTATTATTTATCACCTAGAGTCTCTGTTTTGACATGAAAACAGTAGTAAAATTAATTTCTTATTTAATCACAAATCAAGCACATTAAACCTTTAGAAATCCATAACTTAAAATTTATAACTCCAAAATTAATGATTCCTGTTCCTAGGATCTTATTTTAATTTGTAGATTATTATTATGTATTTTGTTTACATGTTTGTTGTGATGTTAATTTTTGCTATACTATGTATGTATTGTGTTGATGCGAGTAGACGAGCAAGCTACTGGGATCCTGGGGTTCAGCAGATAGAAGTTGTTGAGCAGGAGCTCATTGAAGGCAAGTTGTGCCCTTGATCACTTCCTTTTTACCTAGTCATGTTCTTATTAATCATAATGATATGACTACAAGAAATCATTTAATCCATGACGAATTCTCGGTGACGTAATTAGAAAACGTCATGAAGATGGCTTCATGATGGTTTTTTGCTATTCCATGACAAATTTTGTGACCCCATTACAAAAGAAACATCATAGATTGCAATTTATGACCCCCATTACATGACGTTATCAAAATTCATCATAATCATGGCTTTGTGACGGTTTTTTTTGCTAATACATGACAAATTTTGTCTGTCATTGATTAAAGGATTTCTTGTAGTGTATGCATAGGTTAATTTTGATGGGATCCAATAAGTTACCCTAGTTTTGGCTATCTTTATACCTTGTTTTACCAATGAATATTTTTGGGTAGTATATGCTATTGCTTTATGTGGTTTTGGGTATGGAGATATACATCACTCATTGTTACACTTTTGTTATCAGTTATTATTTACTGTTCGTGATAAGATCATTTTGTTAATGGGAACAAGGAGAACCACCCGGAAAAACAGTGCTACCACAAGGGTGGTATGAGACGCCCTTGGCTGATTAACTAGGAAAGCTAGTGGATGACTACCTTACCCGAAAGGGCAAGGGCAGTAGGGGAGTGGTCAGTGTAGGGAGGTCCTTGGGTTGATTTTGCTAGGATGGCGGTCAGGCGAGGGATTCCTGCACTGGAGCTTCCTATAAACTGTAGCGGGTATTCTAAAGTTAGTGGAACTTTGTAAAGGCCTCGTAGTGGTACCCTGCCTCGCTTCCTTGGTAGAGGTGTATGGGGTCCGAGCAACCCCATGGCAAATGGGTAACACGACTTGTGGGTAAAGATGTCCAACCTCTGCAGAGTGTAAAACTGATATACTAGTCGTGCTCACGGTCATGAGCGGCTCGGACACTCACATGATCAATTTATGGAATTAATTTCAATTTGTCATTTGCATCGCATTGGGATTATTTTATTATTACTTTTACTTATTGTTACTATGGTTTGGTATTTACTTACACTTAGTAACTTCTAATAAAATTTTGACCAGCATATAAAAGCAATGCTCAGCTTCAACCTTTACTTTGTTGATTAGCCTTACACTTCACATGAAGTCCCACCTTTGGTGAGTTCATGCACATTATTCCCCACAACTTGTTGAGTGATGAACATGTGTGAGCTCACTCTTGCTATGTCACACCCCCACACAGGAGAAGAACAAGTGGTCAAAGAGGAGCCGCCTAGCACTGAGGCTTTCGACTTGATCTAGGTGGCGTTTCCAAGTCAGCTTTGTGGCGCCAGGAAATAATATTTAGTTCGCTTTATTTTATCATTTATCTTTGTAAGACTTCTGCTATGTAGTAAGTACATTTATAATATTTATGACATTTAACTCTATGCACTCTGTTATTATATGTGTTGTCTTCTCTGTCGCATATATGAGATGCACCCGGCTTTGTTCCTTAATTCTGGGTGTGACATAAGTGGTATCAAAGGAAATGTTGACTATAGGACAAAACCTAGATAGAAATGGACAAAACCCTTACCTACTTACCTTACTCTGATTCATTCTATACTTACCTTATCTTGATCATGTCTCACCTTTTGCTGTCATACTCTGATTACTCTTATCTTTTCCACTCTAAGACAAGATGGGTTTCACACCTTGGAATCCTACATTTATGACATTCTTAAGAGATAGGGAACCTAAGACGAAATTAAAACTATTTTCTCTATTTAAAAATGTTGGTTGATTGTTCTGATGATAAATGTCTGATTTGCTTCTTTGATTGATTGAAATATTATAGATGGACATCTTAGCATGTACCACCATATGGTAATGAAATAGCTTTAGTAGGTAAAACACCAATCTGCTTAGCTAATAAATCCCCCAAAGTAACTTGATTCGTAATTACCTGCCTTGTCTACTATTCTTTCATACCATATGTTTCTAACTCAGATGGTCAATACCAGGAAGGGTGGTGGAATTGATCTACCTCCCAATCGACACACTCAGAGGATATTTAGACAACCCCAACCACAACTAGCTGAGATGGATCCTCCACAGCCTCCACCAGCTGGAGTTGATCCCGCAGTTACTGCCTAGATATGGATAATTCAACAGATGGCAGACACCATGGTGGATATGCACGCGCAGATGCAGCAGGAATGCTAGGAGATGCGCCAAGAGCGAGAGGATATACGCTAGGAAATGCTCCAAGAGCGAGAGGAGATACGCCAGGAGAGAAGGGCACAATAGCAACAGCAACAGCAACATCAACAACAGCAAGCACCACTGCCTCCACCACCACCTCCACTTCCTCCTTCGGACAAGCACCAGGAATTTATGAGGCACAAGCCGTCGACCTTCGCCAGTTCGCCAGATCCACTAGATACTAATGATTGGCTGAAGTCAATTAAGAAGATGCTCAACATCGCCCAATGCTCTGACCGGGAGAAGGTTCTTTATGCTTCTAGTCGTCTGACAGGTCCTGCTGCTGACCGGTGGGATTCTTATGTTGCTGCCCATGATGCTGCTGACACTATTACTTGGACGGAATTCATAACTCAGTTCAGAAACTACCACATTCTTGCTAGATTGATGAAGATCAAGAAGGAGTTTCTGTCATTGAAGCAAGGCAACATGTCTGTCAGTGAGTACCGTGACAAATCCATCCAGCTGTCAAGATATGCTCCTGATGAGGTGGCAGATGATGAAAGGAAGCAAGAGCACTTCACAGAAGGACTCAATGGGCCCCTACAGTATGCACTGGTTGCTCACACATTTCCATCATTTCAGAAGCTACTGGATAAGGCTCTTGCTATTGAACAAAAGCATGTTCAATTGGGAGATTTGAAGAGGAAGAAGGCCGTTACCCTGGGGCAGGGTAGCAGCAGTGTTCGTCCTCACTATGTTCCACCATAAGGTACACCAACTCGTCCAGGAGGAGGACCATGCCAGCTTAGTACACTCCACAGGGGTCTCTACGGACACTAGCACCCCGACGAGTCCTACAGGATAGAAGACAGGCCCTACATGCTTCAAGTGCAGTCAAGTTGGGCATTATGCTATTGCTTGTCTGGTGGGGAATTCTAGTGCATCAGCTCAAAACAAGCAACAGACTCCTGGCAAGGGATTCAGCATTGCCAGGGTTAATCTAGTCAGTGCTGAGGCCACTTCTGATAGTGCAGACATCGCTATCGGTATGTTTTACATTAATGCAATTCCAGCAGTATTATTATTTGATTCTGGAGCTACGCATTCGTTTATGTCTACTCGATTTGCCACCACCAATGAATGACCAGGGCAAAACATGTAAACACCTATGGTAGTAATTACACCTAAAGGGCCTGTTGAAGCAAACTATATGACACAAAGATTAACACTGACATTTATGGGAAGGGAATTTTGGTCTACACCCATAGTACTAGAAGAAAGCAGTATAGATCTGATACTCGTGATGTCCTGGTTAAGGAAAGCTAAGGCAGTTATACACTGTGATAAGGGAACCGTAGAACTTACCAGTTCCAAAGGGGAAAGATTTGAAGTTGAGATTACTGTAACCGCCTCTACCAGACCAGCCATATTTCTAGTAGATGGAAGAATTGTGGGTAGTAACATCCGAGTTGTTAGAGACTTTCGAGACGTTTTTCCTGAAGAGTTACCCGGAATGCCACCAGATAGGGAAGTCGAATTTGTTATTCATCTCTTACCTGGTACTGCTCCCATTTCAAAAAGGCCATATAGGATGTCAGTGGAAGAGTTAAAAGAACTGAAGAAACAGTTAACGGAGTTGCAAGAAGTAGGGTACATTCGTCTGAGTTCCTGACCTTGGGGAGCACCGGTACTGTTTGTACAGAAGAAGGATCGTTCGCAACGGATATGTGTGGACTATAGATCACTTAATGATGTTACTGTGAAGAACAAGTATCCGCTACCTCGCATTGAGGATTTATTTGATCAGATGAGAGGTGCAAGGGTGTTCTCGAAGATTGATCTCCGATCGGGTTACCATCAAATGAAGATTAGGCCATCAGATATTCCCAAGACGGCTTTCTTAACCCGATATGGTTTATATGAATTCACAGTTATGTCATTTGGACTCACTAATGCACCAGCCTATTTTATGAATCTGATGAATAAGGTGTTTATGGAGTATCTTGACAGATTTGTCGTGGTATTCATCGATGGTATTCTTATTTATTCCAAGAGTGATAGTGATCATGAGGAACATCTGAGTTTGGTGCTATAGAAGTTACGGGATAACCAACTCTACGCCAAGTATGGTAAATGCGAGTTCTGGATCGATGAGGTGCCATTCCTTGGACATATCATTTCTAATGGTGGGATATCAGTGGATCTTGCTAAAGTCAAGGAGATAGTGGCGTGGAGCATACCCAGTACAGTTACTAAAGTCCGGAGTTTCTTGGAACTTGCAGGCTATTATCGGCGATTTGTTGAAGGGTTCTCTAAGATTTCTAAGCCTATGACCTCACTTCTGGAGAAGGGAAGACAATTTAAGTGGGACTCGAAGTGCCAAGATAGCTTTAATCAACTGAAGTTTAGATTGATGTCACCCCTAGTGTTAGTTATGCTAGATCTAAAGAAGGGATTTGACATTTATTGTGATGCCTGTGGCCAAGGCTTGGGATGTGTGCTTATGCAAGAAGGACACGTGATTGCCTACGTGTCTCGTCAGTTGCGGAAACATGAGTTGAACTACACCACTCATGACTTAGAACTGGCAGCCGTAGTGCACGCACTTAAGATATGGAAACATTACATTATGGGAACTAAGTGCCAAGTGTACACGGATCATAAGAGTTTGAAGTATATATTCACTCAGAAGGATCTCAACCTTAGGCAACGCCGATGGTTGGAACTCATTAAGGACTATGACTTGGAGATTCATTATCACCCAGAAAAGGCGAATCTAGTTGCATCCTTGAGTCAAAAGGAACATATCCATTCAGCTATTGTTGCCCAGCTACCCGATGAGATTGTTGAAGATTTCAGGAGACTCAACCTAGGAATTGTTGCACCTATTGAAGGAGTCACCTTTGAATTGGAACCTACCTTGGAGCAAGAAATCCGTAAGGGTCAGG
Source organism: Zea luxurians (assembly GCA_029449295.1). NCBI lineage: Eukaryota > Viridiplantae > Streptophyta > Magnoliopsida > Poales > Poaceae > Zea > Zea luxurians. The sequence goes on along the minus strand of JAOPSE010001429.1, from coordinate 61,836 downwards.
TTGGTGATGCTAAGATTCAAGAGATCAAGGATCTTATTACTGAAGGAAGAGGTCCAGAATTCACGGAGGATAAGTAAGGCACAGAATGGTTCAAAGATCAGATATGTGTTCTTGAGATAGATAGCCTTCGTGAGACTATATTGAAGGAAGCCCATGATTCTGATTACTTTATCCACCCTGGTAGCACTAAGATGTATCAGGATTTGAAGCAGAAGTACTGGTGGTATGGGCTGAAAAGAGACGTTGTTGCACATGTGGCTAAGTGTGATGTGTGTCAAAGAGTCAAGGCCGAACATCAAAGACCAGCTGGACTATTGCACCCGCTTAAAATACCTGAGTGGAAATGGGAAGAAATTGGAATGGATTTCATTGTTGGACTACCCCGCACTCCTGCAGGGTATGACGCCATTTGGGTGATTGTGGACAGACTAAAGAAAGTGGCTCACTTCATACCTGTGAGGACTAATTACACGGGAGCCAAGCTAGCAGAATTGTATATGACTCGGATAGTATGTCTACATGGGGTGCCTAAGAAGATCGTGTTAGACTGAGGATCATAGTTTACTTCTCGGTTTTGGAAGAAGTTGCATGAGTGCTTGGATACACATTTGAATTTTAGTTCGGCCTAGCATCCTCAAACTGATGGGCAGACCGAGAGAACCAACTAAGTGATGGAGGATATGTTAAGAGCTTGTGCTCTTAAACATGGTGGTAGTTGGGATAAGAGCCTACCATATGCGGAGTTCTCTTAAAATAATAGCTAACAGGCCAATCTGAAGATGTCACCATTTGAGGCTATACATGGCAGGAAGTGCAGGACTCCTCTATATTGGGATTAGACTAGAGAAAGACAGTTCTTTGGGCCTAAACTTATTCAAGAGGTAGAAGAACAAGTCCGTAAAATTCAGAAGAATTTGAGGGTAGCTCAAACCAGGCAAAAGAGCTACGCTGATAATAGAAGAAGACTGCTAGAGTTCAAGGAGGGTGATCACGTATATCTGAAGGTGTCACTGATCCGGGGTATGAGGAGATTTAAAGTTAAAGGAAAGTTGTCCCCTCGCTTCATTGGACCTTTCTTGATCTTAAAGCGAGTGGGATAAGTTTCATATCAACTAGAACTACCCTATCATCTTGCGGATGTACATGATGTCTTCCATGTATCTCAGCTGAAGAAATGTCTCAGGGTACCTGAAGAGCAACTACCAATGGAGGATCTTAGTGTTCAAGATGATCTGACTTATACAGAATATCCTATCAAGATTCTTGATACTTTGACTCGAGTTAGAAGAAATAAGGTTATAAAGATGTGCAAAGTGCAATGGAGTCATCATGGAGAAGATGAAGCTACTTGGGAGAGAGAAAAAGAGCTTCACATAGACTTTCCCCATCTCTTTCCTAGTCCTTCCTAAATCTCGAGGATGAGATTCTTTCTAAGGGGGGTAGGATTTGTAATACCCAAATAGTGAGAGTAATAGAAGACACAAGAAATGAGAAATATAAAAGGATCATTGGATCACTTGTGTTGTTATTCTCATCCTTGCATATTTCCAACCATGGGATTAACCTTGACTACCTATACAAAAAAAATATACTAAGTAAAAGATTGGTGCATCATGTTGGAGTTTTTGTTTGTGCATTGAATAATAACAATGGTGACACTAATAAAAATGTATTTATGATTTGAGAATTTAGATTTACAACAAAGGCATAATTTATAGGATTGGGAATAAAGAAAGTAAGAGAGAAATGGTATACAACACAAAATAAAGTTATAAACAAATAAAACCATCACACTTTTAGGCATGTTCAAATGGTACTTTAATCTAACCATCATACTTGATAAAGTTGTCAAGGTTTGAATTTAAATTCGAATTCAAATTGAACATGGAAATAGAGAAAAAGAAAATAGAAGAAAAAAAGAATAAAACAAATCTAACCTAAGCAGGTCGGCCGCTACTATTCTGGCCCATTAGCCCTTTAACCGCGCGCACCAGCCCACGGACATGCCCGCGCCGACAGGCAGGGCCTACTCGTCAATCATAGGGTCATATCACCTGTGGGACAGCGAACCTTGCTGACTGGTGGACCTCCGAAGTCAGCCACCCCACGCCATTACTTCCGCTGGGTCCGCGTGTGCCGTGTCTCGCTGTCCTACGGGCCCAAACTGTTAGCCGCGGAATAAACCACCCCACCCCAAATTTCAGTGCTCGAAGAATTTGTCATCGACGTCTGTGTTTCGTCGTCGGCATATTCGTTACGATCATTGGGTAAGACACCTCCCTAGCGTTCCCCCGATCTTTAATTTCAATTTGTGCTTGGTAGTATCGACCAGATGGCTGGATCGGGGGGAAATTGTGGGGCGCCGGTGATGGCTCCACCGTGGGGGAGGCTCGGGTCGCCTACTCTGGGTCCTGCTGGGGAAGATGCAGCCGAGCCGTTGGATAGAGCGCTTGCGGCCGAGATTAGATTGCTTGTACCCGTTCGCACGATTGAGCAGTCACCGTTGATCCGCGATCCATCGGTTCAGATTAGGTCTGGCATCATTAAACTATGGCCGTGGATCTTGGATCCAGTGGCTATTAATGCATATCGATTCGTGGATGCGCCGATTTAATCTAGCGCGCCCATTTCCGATTGGACGGCCAGTACAGGCCGATACCGCTTTGGTGTCCTCTTTTACATAAGAACCCTCGGAGTTCTGAAAAATAGAACTCGCCGTCCAATATGATACACCGATGTGTCTTAGGAACTTTTGCTCTAGAGACCCTACAGTTCTCGGTAATTGCTGCGCAGTCCAGGGATTTTGTAAATCAGAGACATAGAGTTAAAATAGGTTTTTAATATAAAAATAAGTGCTATAACTTGTATAAATCAAAGAAAACTCATACTTAGTCCAAATTGATCCATTCTAGTTTCTAAAATTTTGTAATATTATTATTTATCACCTAGAGTCTCTGTTTTGACATGAAAACAGTGGTAAAATTAATTTCTTATTTAATCACATATGAAGCACATTAAACCTTTGGAAATCCATAATTTAAAATCTATAACTCCAAAATTATTGATTACTGTTCCTAGGATCTTATTTTAATGTGTAAATTATTATTATGTATTTTATTTACATGTTTGTTGTGATGTTAATTTTTGCTATACTATGTATGTATTGTGTTGATGCGAGTAGACGAGCAAGCTACTGGGGATCTTGGGGTTTAACAGATCGAAGTTGCTGAGCAGGAGCTCATTGAAGGCAAGTTGTGCCCTTGATCACTTCCTTTTTACCTAGTCATGTTCTTATTAATCATAATGATCTGCATAGGTTAATTTTGATTGGATCCAATAGGTTACCCTAGTTTTGGCTATCTTTATACCTTGTTTTACTACTGAATATTTTTGGGTAGTATATGCTATTGCTTTATGTGGTTTTGGGTATGGAGATATACATCACTCATTGTTACACTTTTGTTATCAGTTATTATTTACTGTTCAAGATAAGATCATTATGTTAATGGGAACATGGAGAACCACCCAGGAAAACAGTGCTACCACAAGGGTGGTATGGGATGCCCTTGGTTGATTAACTAGGAAAGCTAGTGGATGACTACCTTACCCGAAAGGGGCAAGGGCAGTAGGGGAGTGTTCAGTGTTGGGAGGTCCTTAGGTTGATTTTGCTGTGATGGCGGTCAGGCAAGGGATTCCTGCACTGGAGTTTCCTAGAAACTGTAGCGGGTTTTCTGAAGCTAGTGGAACTTTGTAAAGGCCTCGTAGTGGAACTTGGTAGAGGTGTATGGGGTCCGATCAACCTCATGGCAAATGGGTAACACGACTTGTGGGTAAAGATGCGTAACCTCTGCAGAGTGTAAAACTGGTATACTAGCCATGCTCACGGTCATGAGCGGCTCGGACACTCACATGATTAATTTATGGAATTAAATTTAATTTGTCATTTGCATCGCATTGGGATTATTTTATTATTACTATTACTTATTATTACTATGGTTTGTTATTTACATACACTTAGTAACTGCTGATAAAAATTTGACCAAAATATAAAAGCAATGCTCAGCTTCAACCTTTACTTTGTTGATTAGTCTTACACTTCACATGAACCCCCACCTTTGGTGAGTTCATGCACATTATTCCCCACAACTTGTTGAGCGATGAACATGTGTGAGCTCACTCTTGTTGTCTCACACCCCCCCATAGGAGAAGAACAGGTGGTCGAAGAGGAGCCGCCTAGCACTGAGGCTTTCGACTTGATCTAGGTGGCGTTTCCCAGTCAGCTTTGTGGCGCCAGGGAATAATATTTAGTTTGCTTTATTTTATCATTTATTTTTGTAAGAGTTCCACTATGTAATATGTACATTTATGATATTTATGACATTTATCTCTATGCACTCTGTTATTATATGTGTTGTCTTCTCTGGCGCATATATGAGATACACCCAGCTTTGTTCCTTAAATCCGAGTGTGACACCTGCTACGCCGCATCGACAATGACCTACTGCTCCACCTACTATTGAGGGTCACCGTCCTGTTGCGCCTCCTCCTTCGTCCTACGCATGCTCCTCCTCCCCCTCCTCGTCCTCATCCCATTGCCCACCATCTTTGTCCAACAACCTGCAATTAAGAGTAAGCAAATAAGCACAGATAAAAAATGTATTTTAAAACAGATGTGAAATAAATAAAATATAGCATTACATTGATTAAATATAATATTTATATGTGTCTGGGTTAGCCGGATCATAAGTCTCATCATCACTATCAACCATTTCATAGTCAACAGCATCTGAAGGCGCAAGTTCGTCATTAATGGCATTGCCTTCAAGTATTTATAAGTCATTCTCATTTTGCACCTCATCATTCTCCTCATCAACAAACATTTCAATATCTACTTCCATTCCAATAGCTTCAGTTCAGCCTATCTCAAATTGCCCTTCTAGTCCATCTTCTTGGAAGAACTCTGCATCATATGTCTCCAGGTCTAAGTTATAATCTTCATCATTTGGAACAGGTAATTTACCGTGCGGTGATACCTTATACACAACATCCCAACCCTTAAGATGTTCTTACGTTTGGCACGCATATGGGAGATAATACACTTGTGTGGCATGTTGGGCCACGATATAGACATTGTCTCCTAGTAAGGTGGAATCCTTTCGAATTTCTACTAGCCCAAGATTAGAATGTGTCTGTCTCGCCAATTCAGGGTCAAACCAATGACATTTGAATATCACTGGAGTAAGAGGTTTGGAACCATAGAATCTGAGTTCATATATTTCTTAGTTTCGTCCATAATACTCGACCTCGTCAAGCTTGGGCTTAAAGACTCTAGAACATGTGGTTTTTCGATTGGGCTGACTTTGGTCGTAGCTTATTATGCGAAAACGGTATCCATTGATGTCATATCGAGAATATTTCCTGACCCTATAGGCAAAGCCATTGGCTATTTGTCTCAACTTGGCACTCATAGACGGATCTCTTTGGCCCTGCAAGTTCAAACATGCTAGATTGTTATATTATTCGCATGTAAGAGCAACTTCAAATGACAAAGTAAGCATGTACCTTACATTTGAACCAGGAAATAAAATCGGGCAATCCATTTCTCGCACCCTTTCTAAGAAGGATATCATATTCATGTGGAGTTGGGTCCCTTGATCGACGCCAGAATTTATGAAGACATTGTTCGATGTATGGCGTCACCTCTTCAAGGTTGGTCAATACATATAGCATGATATGGCTCCACTCTTCATGTCTCAGGGTCTTGGTGGTCGAACCACTTGCACTTCCGAGTTGCCCTCAAAATACGTTGATGTTCAATTCATTGACGCCATCATTCTAACGAGAGGGTGGATTATGCACGCTAGGCAGTTTGTCACCATAGTAAGTTGTTGTGAAGTTTGACACCTCCTCTAGAATGTATGCCTCTATAATGGAAGCCTCAATTTTGCATTTATTTCTACATTTCTTTCAAATAGTCTTTAGACATCTCTCGATTGGATAGCACCAACATCCCTGCACGAGCCCCCCATTCGTGCCTCATACGGAAGATGAAGAATCAAATGCTACATCAGATTGAAGAAGCCGAGTGGAAAGATCTTCTCAAGCTTACATAGTAACACGGGTGTCATCCTTTCCAAGTTTGCAATCACGGTCCGAGATAACTCTTTTGCACAAAGCTGGCAAAAGAAATAGCTCAACTCTACAAGCGCTAGACAGACATGCTCAGGGACGTAGCCTCGAACCATCACTGGAAGAATTCGTTCAATCCAAATGTGGAAGTCATGACTCTTCATCCCTAAGACTCGCAGAGTAGATAAGTTCAACCCCTACTCAGGTTAGCTGCATACCCATTAGGGAACATCAACATCTTGATCCACTGCATTACTTCCTTCCTTTGGGCCCTGCTGAGGATGAAATAGGCCTTATGCCTTCTCCATGTCTCTCCATGACTTGGCAGCTTCATCTCTTGGTTTCGTCTATCACATAACGCTGCCAGATCCACTCTTGCCTTTACGTTATCCTTTGACTTATCAGGAATGTCCATAATTGTTGCCCAAAGTTCCTCAGTGACATTATTTTCAGTGTGCATCACATCATGTTGTGTGGAAGGAGCAGGTCATCATAATAGGGGAGCGGAGTCAAGCCCAACTTATGTGTCCACATATGCTACTCACCATATCCCACAAAACCAGCTTCTGGGTTGGCTACGAGGTCATCTATCTGTTGACGAACTTTGGCACCAGTCATTATTGTAGGTGGGTGGTCTGTCACTACGACACCTTTCGTAATGTTCTTGATGTCTAGATGGAATGCATGGTCTAGAGGGAGAAAATGTCGATGTTTATCGAACGACAAATATTTTCCACCCTTCTTCCACCAAATGAACCTAAGAGCTTCCTTGCAAACTAGACATGGGAACTTACCGTGAACACACCAGGCACAAAATAGTCCATACGCCGGTATGTCATGCATGGAGTACTGGTGCCAAACATGCATTAGTTTGTCTTCGTAGCTCGGTCATACGTCCATACCCCTCCCAAGCATGGATCAACTCATCAATCAAAGGCTCCATATACATGCCCATTTTATTCCCAGAGTGTTTAGGAATTATCAAAGACACGAATATGTTCTATCTTTGAAAACATACCAGGGGGAGATTGATGGAGACAACAAACATGGGCTAACATGTGTACGGTGCAGCGGTCATTCCATAAGGATCGAACCCATATGTGGCAAGCGCAACATGTACATTATGAGCCTCTTTGGCTTTCTCACGGTGAATGGCATCAAAATGGGTCCATGCTTCACCATCAGACGTATGCACCATCTTGGCAGGATTGTATCGTTTGCCATTTTTGTGCCATGTCATCTGTTTCACGGATTCCTCAATCATGCATAGACGCTGGATCCTCAGTATAAACAGAAGGTGGCGTAGGATTGTCATGGGGATATCGAGTTGCCTCTTCTGTCCATCACTAGAGTCTACCTCCATGAACCTAGATGATTTACACTTTGGACAATACTTTGCCTTCATGTATTCTTTCCTAAATAGCACGCAACCCCTTGGACAAGCATGTTGTTGGTCTTTGCTCTCGAATGCTATACATCAAGAACAAAGCAACACAATTGTTAATGATTAGGGACCTTCGTCCTTAGAAGCATTATTTACCTTAGGATATAATGATCTCCAGACGAAGGTCATGAAGGGTATACCTTCATCATTCCAGTGAGCAAAGATGTAAAAAAGGACATGAAAATATAAAAAGAATATAAACAATCATTCCAAATCATTAGATTATTTATATTCTTTTTTTATTAACATGGATAAACATCAATGATATTTATATTACATTTGTACCTCGGCTTGACAGGGGGTAAGAACGTAGGAATGACGCCAGAGCAATTACGATTCAGCGTGAACAGTACAGGGATACTGTTCATCTATTTATAGGCACGGGACGCAGCCCGGACAAAATTACATTCGTGTCCCTGATAACTAATTTTAATCATAATACAAATTATTAGGGACTTTGTAATCTTTTCCCCTTTAAGTCGGTGCCATCCTTCATCTTGGGCATGCCACCATGCCGAAGCCCCTTCAATTGTAGCTTCGACATATGTCTTCATGTCGTGCCTACTTGCATATCGCCCTGCCGAAGGTGTTTTCACTTAGAGGACCTTCGGTGGAGAAGAAGGCCTCCAACAGTAGCCCCTTCACGGTGCTAGAACATTTTTCGTAACAAGCTCAATCCGCGAAAAACCTGAAGGCTTCGGAATGCCAACAGTCCGAAAAACACCTTCCTTGAGCTCGTTGCCGAGAAACGATTATAATATTCCAAGCGTCGGACGGTCCACCATTCAGCGAGTGCAGGCAGCCTGGCGGTTCACCTTCCCCCCTACAGCACTCTATAAAGAGACGGGTTGGTGAGTAGTTACTGCGTCATTCATTGCCATTGCACTATTGTGCTATTAAAAAATTTGACCATAGCCGAAGCTTTCTGCATTGCGCTCTCGAGCAAACGCTTCATCGTTTAAGGTTAGCTTCGTCAAATGGTGAAATCATTGAAATGGCCAGAGTGCGATCAACTGCTAGAGTGTCTTGAGAGGGGGACGAAACCGAAGCCACCGAAACAGCACCAATTTCAGAAGTAATGAAGCGATCAGGTCTGGTTGTGGCAGAGGAGGTTGCTGATGAAGGTGCTTCTAATGCTGAAGTTGAACAAGCTGTGGTTGAGGGTGAAAATGTTGATGAGAGTGAAGAAGACTACAACATTCTGGTCCCAACAAAACCTAGTCATCTTGAATTTGAAAAATCTACTGTAATAGAAGATGACATGCCTATGAATATGAAATTGGGCTATTTTGGAGAGGCTGAGAGCAAACTTATTCGATTTGCTGGGGAAGAGGTAATCCTGGAGCCGAGGAAGGATGAAGTTGTCGTTTTTAAGAGCTTCTTCAGAGCAGGGCTGCGATTCCCCCTGAATGAAATGATAGGGGAAGTTTTAAAGAACTTCGAGATATATCTTCATCTGCTGACTCCCAATGTTATTGTTAGACTCAGTGTCTATATCTGGGCCCTACGAAGCCAAGGGATGAGTCCAAATGCCGAAGCTTTCTGCCGAGTGCACGAGCTGCATTATCATACGAAGGCCAGGGCAGATAGCCTTCATTAAAATTTTGGTTGTTACAATTTTGCGTATCGAAAGGATATAAAAGCATCAATTCTTAGCTACCACACGAAGTGGCCAACTGGTTGGAAGAATAAGCGGTTCTATATGAAGGCTGACGAGAAAAAGAGGGAGAAGCTGATGGCCATGGTTATGAGTCCACTGGCTTTGAGCTTTTGAATGACGAGGCCCTTATGCAATATGCAACTGGGGTCACCCTGTCAGTTGGCTGAAGTAGAATTTAGAGTGGTAGCTGAGCAGCTCAGTACTAGGGACTTGGTGCAAGAATACTTGGCAAATAGAACATATCCGATGTCAAGTTCCTGGGGAATGCCGAAGAAGAAAGATGTGGTGAAGAAGCATGAACTTGTTCGACTTTTTTACCGTTTTAAATTTGAAAAATAGTTCAAGAAGGTTTGCAAAGAATGGCTAGACATGATTAAGACCATGTGCAATGAGATACTAGGGAATTATACCAAGAAGGAAGATCAGCTGATGACCACAGCCTTCAGTACCCGGCCGAAACGAATATTGAACCGGGCAATGGACGCCTTGAATTTTGAGTACCCTGATTATGAAAAGCTTGACAAAGGGGCCGAAGGAGTGAAGAGAAAAAGAATTGTTAGCATCCGAAACAGAAAGGCTGCCAGAATGGTTAAGGAGGATGAGAAGGCTTTAAAGAAGACAAAAATTGCTCCTGAGCCGAAGGCGGCAGTGTCAAAAAAGAGGAAGTCTGAGGTATCAGAGCTGAAGGTAACTGAGGCAACAAAAGAAACAACAACACCCTCTCCTGCTGAAATAGCAGAAATTCTAAAGGTAATGACTGAATCCTTGCCCATCTAGCTGCTAAGTCCTCTGAGACCAGAACTGATAAAACTTTTACAGAAGAAGGATGAACCTTCGACTACAAAGGCGAAGGCTAAAGGCTAGAAAAAACGAAGAATCATTAATGTTATGCAAGCTATTGAGCGGACACCACCACTGGCCTCGGCATCCAAAATAGTGCCTTCTGCAAGTGCCGAGGCCACTGCCAAAGGTAAAACTTCTACCGAAGCTGCAGCTGCTGCCGAAGCTGCCAATCTAGCAAGTACACTCTCAGGAATTGACAACCTCCTTTCGGATATGGCTGCAGAAGAGTTGGCTGCAACTGCAGAGAAGGCCATGGCCGCAGTGCCTGACAAAGGGAAAAAGATTGTTGATGCTGCTTTAGAAGAAAAAGATTTTGACCTTCGGAACCTGGTGGGTCAAGAATTGTCCGAGGCTGAGAAGAAGGAGCTAAAGGAATATGGGATATCCTATGGCTACCAGCCAGGAGCTATGCTTTTTGGTGGAATTGACGAAGAAGCCTTGGGATGTATTCTCGATCGTGCCGGGGCGAAAATAATCGGCACTCTATCAAAGAGTGTTGGTTTTCCGAAGCTTGAGTCTGATATAAGCGGCTACCGGCGGCAACATATCGTCGGCAGTCTCTTTTACTCCAATTTTAAGGTAAAATTCTTTTGCCTAGATTTTTGTTATCTTTGTGACGAATTAAAATTTTCAGAAGTCAACTTATTTTCGCAGAGTATGCTGCTGAGTAAAGCATTAAGAATGCAACAAGACCTTGAAGATAAGAAAAATGAAATCATAATTGAGTGCTTGGAAAGCAAGATTAATGATTATGAAGCTTCTCTTGAAAAGAAGGACTTCCTGCTTCAAGCAACAGAAGGCTCACTTGCAGGGATTCAAGCTGAAAATGCTAGGTTGAGCGAGGAGCTTCTCCAAACTCAAACAACTTTAAGAGGAAAATCAGAGTGCTTTGAACAGGAGAAGAAGGAACTGCAAGCAAAATATGAAGCCGTAGCTGATAAAAACTCAAAACTGCAGGAATCTCTGAGGGACCTTCGGAACACATGCTTGGAATTTGGCAGCCGCTGAGTGCAACGGTTAAAAGGAGTCTTCAGCTCGGTTGGGGCCAGTTTTGAAGATATTGCCCCTTCGGCTGAAGATATATCAGACACCCTCAAGCATATTGAAAATGAAGTTGATGCACTCGATGAAGTGATAGCTGGGCATGGTGACTTCTGTGCTCTGCTAGCTTCTCGCGGCACAACTGCTGCATTCTTGAAGGCCCGGATGCATGCATGCGAAGACAGTAAACAAACCAACCTTCAGCCTCTCGCCATCAGACCTGTTTAATATTCCTAGTGAGGCCCGAAGTATTGGAAATAGATTCATTACTCAAATTTGGGCTAAAGGCGGACGAGAGTTGGCTGGAGACGAAGCTCGGAATCTACTTAAATTCATAATAAACTTTTACCTGTTGTCTGCCATTATTTTTATCATCACTTTTACCTTATACCATCGTTTGTCTGCAGGATGGCGGTGCCGAAGGTTAATAGTCAACAGCACATTCCGAAGGTTGCTGGCCCAAAGCTTCCTTTTATGCCTTCCGGTATAGAGCTTAGGGAATATATGTATTATTTTTGCAAAGAACTATAATCGAGAATTGAACTCAGTACTGTGTATATTTGTCCATACCTTGTAATATAATTTTACCTTTCTATCCATGTACGAATTGCTTTGATGTGGTCGAAATTCGTGTGTCTTTTGAGCCAAAGGCGAAAAACACCTTCCCTTCTTTTCGTACACATCGAAGCATTTCCTTGCATAAAATGCCTGTATTTATTTGAAACGAAGCTTCTTCGTGTTCAACGAAGCACTTTGTCGTCGAAGCCGGACTATTTCTGTTCGTGCTTTATGTCATGATGATGATGATCATACGAATGTCTAATGAATGTCTGTATGAATGCAATGAATGATGTAATGTAATATGCAAATGTATGACCCAAACACACACGAAGCCACACCCAGACTCTGCATCCCCTTAGGAACGACTTTGGAGTCTTTAAGCTCTGCACTCCCTTAGGAACGACTTTAGAGCTTCTTCACCTTCTATTTCAGTGGCATTTAAGCTCTGCATCCCCTTAGGAACGACTTAGGAGCTTCTTCACCTTCTATTTCGGTGGCATTTAAGCTCTGCATCCCCTTAGGAACGACTTTGGAGCTTCTTCACCTTCTATTTCGGTGGCATTTAAGCTCTGCATTGTGGCAGAACCGCCCGAATGATTCCAGCTTAAGTGCCTAAGTCACGCCTCAAGGGCCGCAACACACTTAAATCAGAATAACCCGTCAGTCCCTCAGATCTAGTCTGATAAAGCCACTTAACCAGGATCAAATACCACATACTCACTCGAAGGTGAGTCACAGAAAAAATACAATAAAACAGAAAACCTCAAATTAAAGTATTGAATTATTACATAAATTGGAGTTTTTCAAGTTGCTGGTAAGAGTTCATAAAATAAGATGATGCGGATAATTGATGTCGTCGATAGCGAGGAAATGGGCAAAGCCTAGCCCACTACTCCTCGTGCTCCTCTCCTGCCGGAGCAGCATCCCACTCGACCATCCAACTCGGTGGCAGGGTGGTAGGCCAAGTCACACCATCAACCATATCCTGAAGCGTACCAGCAAAAATTATGCCACAAGCAAGGCTAAGTATACTAATACTCAGCTAGACTTACCCGTGTGAGGAAACTACTCCTCTACCTCTAGACCATGCAGCTGTTTGGCTGAGGGGTTTGGTTTGCCAAAAGCACTAGCTCTTTCTAAAATCAATTTTTAGCTTTTCAAATTCTAGCATCATTATCTTAGCTAAGTTTTCTCCTTCTAAGCATATATGGTAACAAGCATTTAGTACAATCAACAAATTATCTCATGTAACCTCATTTCACTTCTTACTCAATGTAGTACAAGGGGTCAAGCAGTCTCATTAGCTGCGAGAAGCAGACAATTCAAATCAAGTTTTTATCCTTGCAAGGTAAACCTAAACACACAACATGTCAGGGTACTCCGACCCCACACATGTCAACCGTCCCCATCGATTCCCCGTTCGCGTCCAGGCCTCACCGCCTTGGCATACAATGCTCCACTGACCCCGGCTGCCGCCGTGCAGTGACCGCACTTGTACCCACCATAGCTAGCATGGGAGACCTAGTCTTAGGTCACATGAGGGATAAAGTCCACGCCCAGCTTCACTCAGGTACTAGGTTTATCGGTTACCATATTTCCCAACATGTGCTTAGTATGTTCAAAAGCTTGACTCAGGTATCCACACATTAATCCTTAATTCCTTTTTTCCGTCTCATGGACAAGACATCCTCCCTGGATCCAAGTCCATAGACTAACATAGATCCCGTTATCAAGATGAATACAATCAATTCCTGACCTCGCGCGAGTGCTAGAAAAATCACTCGACTTCTACCGAGATCCTGATTAGCAACGGAGCTACTCGACCTAGCATACTAGTATCCATCTCAAAAAGGAATCCTAAGTTCATGCAACTAGAGGTTTCAAGCAACTCCTACACTTAAGTGCACAATACAATCATTTAGGCATTAAGTGTAGTAAAGTAGCATATATAAATACGGTTATGCATAAAACCGGGGCTTGCCTTCAATAGCTAGGGCTGCGGGGAGATCCTCGATGGCAGCCTCGGGAGCTTGCTCCTGGTCTTCCTCTTGGACAGTTCCTTGCTTGGGGATGAGCACGTACTCTCCGTCAGCGAGATTACAATCTAATGAATGCAATGAGTAAGATACATGCATGATATGATATGTGCTTTAGCAATTAAACTTTGATGGTGAATGATCCACTTAAATCAGATAGAGTTTAATCTTGCTACTAAAGATTTTTGGTGGTATACTTGGTAATTTAGATCACACTCAGTTAAACTAAGTGGTAAGTCCATTTTGGTGTTCCACTGAATTCTTTTTAAAGCCTTAGTGAGAATTTGTCAAGATTTCTAGTTGAACTTATTGGGACGAGGTTTATCTTTCATTTCTTTCCCTCTATTTCTTTTATGTTTTTAAAGTGGGTTTGAACTACAAGTTGTCTTAATAAATTTCCAGAAATTCTGTAAAACTTACAGTGGCTTCTTACTGGTGCAAAATTCTCTGTCCTAAAATTTGAGGCTTAAAGAGTGAATAGTTCTCTCTGGATAAAATTATCAAACATTAGGGCAGAAGGGGTGTTTTGAACTACAACTACCATTTAACAGTAGGTTATTCTCTAAGACTTATTTTTGCTGGCATTTAGATGTTATGACATGACTTTGTACAAACTTTTAGCCACTAATATCCTTTAGTCATTTTACTATGATTTTCTAAAGTTTCTTGTCAAAGGGGTGCTTTCTACTACCACTATATTTGAAAAATATCAAACAAAAGATTTCTGATTTTTCCTAGCTTCTTCTTTGTGCAAGAGCAATCATTCTGAAGTTTGGCATCTTTTTGCTTAAGGGAAGGGTGGTAGGAATTATTTGGATTAAATGGCCTTTTTCATGAAGTATGGCAATGGGTATTATTTTGCAGCTTCCAATTGGGTTTTGCAATTTTCTCTGGTGGTCTATCTCATTATTGATCTAGCAAAAGATTATTTGCCCATTATTGCACCATTTTTGGGTTGCTCATGATTTAATTGAAATATGACCCATTATCAAGTTCTATTTGTTTACCCTACCTAAAATGATGGGTTGGGGTGTTTATCATTTTTGTAGTGGAGTTCTAGTGGTTACAAGTCCACTGGATTTTTATAATTAATTTTGAAATTGTTTTTATAATTCTAATAATTGTTTTTCTGGTTTGATCAATGCCTAATAAAACATTTCTCTTTGATTCTATTCTGGACAGAGATCCCTTTATTTTTCCTAGGTTCTCTGTTCCTTAAGTAGGCTAGGAAAAATAATTGCACTCACTTTTCATTATTTTCTAATGCCTTTCTGATTTTCCTATGTTTTGGGCAAAAATGGCTTTTAATAGATATCCCTACTTAAATTTTCAATACTGGGGTTCTCACTATTTTTAAATAGTGTTTAAATGGGGCTTAAACATCTACAAAATTTTCTTAGGTTCAGCACAGAAGCATAACTAATTTTCTTTAATTTAATAAGGTTTGGTCAGTTTTGTAATTAATTTCAAACTCTAAAATTAAAAACAGAAAGCATGAAGTTTAGTATTTTTAATTGGTAGTCCATAATATTTAGAATCCAGCAAAATTGGTTTGACAATTTTTGGTTAAATATTTCTCAAGTTATGAATTTCCTAAGTTCTCTGTTCATTAAAAAGATTAAACAGAAATGATTAAATGGGAAACGACTTTGCATCGGGGTCCCTAGCGGGTGTTTTCAATTTCCCTTACAGACTAGTCCTTGGGTTACTATTCAAATGTGTCACTGACAGTTCAGAAAACCCCCTGGGGTTCCACTAAACCTAACCCGAGGTCCTTCCCCCAATTAAACAGTTCCCGCGGCGGAGGGGCTTACTGGCGGTGAGACTGCTCCGGTGAGGTGGTCGAGGGTGTAGGGGAGGTCTTGAGGGTCACGACGATGTGCGGGTCGCCGTCGGGGATGGTCGGAGTCGGCCGATCCATGTGTGCAAGCGGGGGAGCTCGTCGGCGGCGAGGAGTCCAGCCTAACCGGGGCACAATTGATCAATCAAATGGGTCAGAGAGCTTCACCAGGGATCAAGGAAGGTGTGTGTGTGAGGAATTGAAGAATGACTCACCGGATTGCTCGGTCTACGCGCGCAGGCAGGCGGCCGAAGTCCGGCGAGGACGATCTTGGTTCTCCGGTGAAGCTCTGCCGGGTCCGAGAGCTTGGGAAGCTTCACGAGCTACCGGCGGAGCTAACCGAGGGGCAGGCGTGGCTTGGAAGTGATCGGGGTGGGCTGGCCACGGTGGCCGAGGCTCAGGTGGCAATGGCGGGCGGAAGAGAGCTCGCTGGAGCTAAGGAGGGGCGTCTGGCCGGCGAAGGTGAGCACGGGGTGAGGTGAGGCACGCCCGGGGAGGCTTTATAGGCATGGGCGGGCACGGCCGAGGGTGAGGCTCTAACAAGTGCGCGGGGCGTGCGCGGGCGAACGCCAGTGCACGCTCTGGCGCCTGGCACAGCGTCGAGCACGAGGCAGCGCAGAGAGAGGTCGAGTTCAAGCGCGGATTGGCTCCAAATCTTTGAGATTATGGCTATGATCCCGTTGAGAGATCTCATCCCCTGACATTCCTCTGTCGTTTGTGTGTGGAGGCTTGTAGGTTTTGCTGACTGGATCAAGAGAAAGAGAGGGGAGAAATTGGGTTTGTCTCACTGCCGCGCACAGAGAGAAGATTTCAGGTTTAACGTGTCCAGAGCACACGTCCCGATGCCATCTTCTGGTATGAGGTAGAGGGGTTAGTTAGGAACATTTTTGTCAATGGAGTCATTAGGATTTGAGCTAGGGATCAAGGTGAACACGCTCGGTCTTTGGCTTAAGGGCTGAATTTCAGAAATCTGAATTTCAGAAATCCCTATTGAACCTCAACTTGAAAAGGTTGTTTGGAGTTTTTATTAAACTATTTTGGCCAAGCTTCCATAATCTTTATTGTAGCTTATTTAGTATATTTCAATGTTTATAATTGGCCTAAGCCATGATTTTATATTTTTCATGGTCTTTTACCCCTTTTCTTTATCTCTACTTAGATAGCTTGATTAGGGTTGGTGTTAGGGTTTCAACATTTTTCCCTTCTTGAAAATCTTATTTTTTTGGAACATGATTCTTTAGATATACACTTAGTAGATCTTTTATTCTTAAGTTAATTTGATGCTTCATGCTCAATTTGGCTCACATGAAATGTTGATTCTCGGGTTAGCACTGAGAGAAACCCTAGGTGACACTAGGGTGTCACATGCATCCCCTTAGGAACGACTTTGGAGATTCGAAACTTACTCTACGCTCCCTTAGGAATGACTTTTGTAGCTTCATCATTCTCGGAGTGATTACAGCTCTGCTTCCCCTTAGGGACATCTTTTGAGCTTTTCCCTATTCTCTTTTGCACTCGATGGTGCAGGTTCTGATATTACATGTTACATTTTTGGGGGAGTTTGGCCCTTGTATTGCATAGGGCTAAATAAGAATAAAAAATTACAAACTATGGCTGCATTAAAAACCTTTCTCCCCTCCTGATAGGAAAAGGGTGTCATAGGAAGAAATAGAAAAGATTACATCAATTATACATAATACCGCCAAAGCTCATCCGCATTCCAAGATCTAGGTATATCGTTGCTGTCCATATCCTTCAACCTGTAAGAAGTGGGTCTTGACAAAGATATTACAAGAAAAGGACCTTCCCATTTCAACTGTAGCTTGCCACTGTATCTGGGTTGGCTACCCTCCGATGCACCAAATGGCCTAGCTTGATATTTTTCAATCGAACTTTCCTATCACGCCATTTTATTGTTTCGGCCTGATACTTAGTGATGTGTTCTATGGCCTAAAGTCTGGTCCCTTTTATAGTGTCCTTTGTTATTTGAGAATCAGCTTCATCCTCCACTGAAGTTGTGGTTCTTATTGATCATGTTCTTGCTTCTTCTGGTGTTATTGCTTCGTCACCGAACAGGAGCTTGAAAGGTGTAAAACCTGTTGAACTTGAGACAGTTGTGTTATGGCTCCACACCACTTTAATCAACTCATCTGGCCACTTTCCTCTAGGCTGATTGAAGATTAGCTTCATTAATCCTGTCATTATAATTCCATTTGCTCTCTCTACTAACCCATTTGATTCTGGATGCATTACTGATGCAAAATGTATTTTTGTACCAATTCGGTCACAAAAATCTTTGAACGATTCAGCATCAAATTGAGTTCCATTGTCAATGGTTATTGCCTTCGGCACGTCGAAGCGACAAACAATATTTTGCCAAAAGAATTTATGTACTATGGCCGAAGCTATTGTGGCTAAGGGATTTGCTTTGATCCACTTAGAGAAATATTCCACTGCTACGACGACATATTTCAAATTTCCTTGTGCTGGTGGAAGTGGACCTAACAAATCCAGACCTCACCTTTGCAGTGGCCATGTTGGTTGTATTAGCTGGGTTAAGGACGAAGGTTGTTTCTGTTCTCTGGCACATTTTTGGCAATTTTCACATTTTTGAACCAAGTCTGCTGCATCCGAAGCTACCTTCGGCCAGTAAAATCCTTGTTTGAAAACCTTTCCCAGCAAAGGCCTAGAACCAATAAGAGACCCACATAATCCTGCATGTATTTCCTTCATCAATTCTTGACCTTCGGCTCTAGATAAGCACTTGAGTAATGGAGAGCAAACTCCATATTTATATAACTCCCCTTCTATGATTACGTATGGTCTTATTCTTGCTTCCATTCTTTTATTGTAAACTTCATCATCTGAAAGACAATTGCCTTGGAGGAAAGATATAATCTCAGTCCTCCAATCTTCACTATGTACAGGTGATATTGTGAGCACTGCTCTCTCCATGAGTTCGACTGAAGATGCTTTAATTGTTTCAAAGAATACTTCCAAAGGCAAAGGGAGCCCCTGTGCCGCTGACTTAGCTAGCAAATCTGCATGCTCATTTTCCCGCTTGGGATATTTTTTACAGAAAACCCCTCAAAAGAAGCTTCCAATCTTCGGACTGCATCCAAATATTTTTCAAGCTTCGGATCCCTTGCCTTGCTACTTTTGTCCACGTGGCCAGAAATAACTTGTGAATCAGTTTTGAGGATTGCCCTTCTTATTCCCATTGCCTTTAGTTTCCGAAGGCCTAAAAGAAGAGCTTCATACTTGGCAATGTTATTTGTGCAACTAAAGTTTAACTTTACGGCATAACATGTTCTGACTTTAGAGGGTGCAACTAGGATAGCAGCTGCTCCTGCACCGAAGGTTCCCCAAGAGTCGTCACAGAATACCGTCCAAGCTTCGGCATCTTTTGTTGCTTCTTCTCCCTGAGCCCCTGGCGTCCAATCAGCAATGAAATCTGCTAACACCTGAGATTGAATTGAGGATCTATGTACATAATCAATGGTGAATTCATTAAGTTTCGCAGCCCATTTTCCAATCCTTCCTGTAGCTTCTCTGTTTCTCATTATGTCCTTCAAAGGTTGTGATGAAGGCACTATTATATGATATGCTTGAATATAATGTTGAAGCTTCCTGGAGGCCATCAACACATCATACAATACCTTCTCCAATCCTGTGTAATTGTTCTTTGATAAACTGAGTACTTCGGAGACGAAGTATACGGGTGCTTGTCTTTTCACTTGGCCATCTTGCTTCTCCTGTCCAAGTGCCGCACTGACCGCAGAATGGGAGGCAGCCACATAGAGAAGTAGCGGAGCTCCTGATGAAGGTGGAGTTAGAGTTGACAAATCTATCAGATATTGTTTTAACTCTTCGAAGGCTTTCTGTTGAGCCGGACTCCACTGAAAGACTTCGGCTGACTTCAGTATTTCAAAGAATGGTAAGTTTCTCTCTGCTGATCTTGATATAAATCTATTCAACGATGCCAGCCTTCCTACCAACCGTTGATCCCCCTTATTTGAATTTGGCGGTTCCATCCGGAGGATAGCTTCAATCTTGCATGGATTAGTTTCGATACCCTTTGTTGATACCAGATAGCTAAGAAACTTGCCATTCTTCACTCCAAAACACACTTTTCTGGATTCAACTTGAGATCAGCTTGCTTGAAATTGGCAAACGTCTCTTGCAAATCGGCAACATGGTTTTCTTGTTTTGTGCTTTTTACTATGATTTCATTAACATAAGTTAGCACATTCCTGCCTATTTGAGAGTGAAGAACCTTGGCAGTCATTCTGCTGAAGCTTCCTCCAGCATTTTTGAGCCCCTCGGGCATGCAAAGGTAGCAATAGGTACCACTAGGAGTTATGAAGCTTGTCTTTGGCTCATCCTCTTTCTTCATCCAGATTTGGTGATAACCCGAGTAACAGTCCAATAAGCTCATGAGCTTTGAAGAAGCTTCTGCATCTACAAAGGAGTCTATTATTGGTAAGGGAAATTTATCCTTCGGACATGCCTTGTTGAGATCTGTGAAATCAATGCACATTCTCCACTTCCCATTAGCCTTCTTCACCATAACAGTGTTAGCCAGCCAATCTGGATATGTTACTTCTCTGATAACACCAGCACTGAGAAGTCTCTTTACTTCATTCCGTGCACCTTCGGCTTTATCATCAGACATTTTCCGAAGCCTCTGCTTTCTTGGTCTGAAAGATAGGTCCACATTGAGTGAATGCTCAATGACATCTCTATTGACACCATAGAGATCATTAGCTGTCCAAGTGAAGACATCTTTGTTGTTGAACAAGAATTTTAGTAGAGTCTTTTCCTATTCACTAGGTAATTGAGATCCCAGCAATACTTTTTGGTCTGCTATGTCTTCACACAAAAGCATAGGCTTCAGTTGATCTGCCGAAGCATTGCTTCGAAGGCATTAATCATCCCTCGACCAATGATTGTGTTGTATGGATACTCCATATCAACAATGTCAAAGACAACTTGTTTAGTTCTCGTGTTATGGACGTAGCTGAAGGTCATTGACATTGTTATCTTGCCAAGTGCCACAATCTGCATTCCTCCAAAGCCACAAAGAGGGTGTGTTGCATCATGTATCCTGTCTTCTGGCTCTTGCATTTGCCTGAAAGCCTTTGTGAAGATGATGTTCGCTGCGCTGCCTGAGTCAACCAGAACATTGTGGACCAGAAATCCCTTAATGACACAAGATATAACCATGGCATCATTGTGAGGATAATCTTTGAGCTGAAGATCTTCCTGGGAGAAGGTAATTGGAATGTGAGACCACTTGGATCTGATGAAGGGTCCTTGCACCCCAACATGCTGCACTCTTCTTTGTGCTTCCTTCTTCTGCTTCTTGTTGGCTGGCTCTAAGCTTGAACCACCTGTGATTGGGAGCACCAGCTTCATGACCGTAGGTGCTATAGCTTGGTTGTTGTACAAAGCCATCGTCACAACAGTGGAAGTGAGTTCACCGGAGGTGGGCACCAATGTTGGTCTTTGCTCTCGAATGCTATACATCAAGAACAAAGCAACACAATTGTTAATGATTAGGGACCTTCGTCCTTAGAAGCATTATTTCCCTTAGGATATAATGATCTCCAGACGAAGGTCATGAAGGGTATACCTTCATCATTCCAGTGAGCAAATATGTAAACAAGGACATCAAAATATAAAATGAATATAAACAATCATTCCAGACGAAGATTATTTATATTCTTTTTTTATTAACATGAATAAACATCAATGATATTTATATTACATTTGTACCTTCGACTTGACAGAGGGTAAGAACATAGGAATGATGCCAGAGCAATTACGATTCAGCGTGAACAGTACGGGGATACTGTTCATCTATTTATAGGCACGGGACGCAGCCCAGACAAAATTAAATTCGTGTCCCTGATAACTAATTATAATCATAATACAAATTATCAGGGACTATATAGTCTTTTCCCCTTTAAGTCAGTGCCATCCTTCATCTTGGGCATGCCACCATGTCGAAGCCCCTTCAATTGTAGCTTCGGCATATGTCTTCATGTCGTGCCTGCTTGCATATCGCCCTGCCGAAGGTGTTTTCGCTTAGAGGACCTTCGGCGGAGAAGAAGGCCCCCAACACATGTATCTCCTCATACGTCATCTTGAGTGCACAAAGGAGTTTTTGTGCCTCGTACATAAACTTTGGAAGAACGTGATCCTCCGGAAGCATGCTCCTAATAACTGTCATCAAACCATCAAATGTGTCTTGTCTCATGCTGTACTGCGACTTGAACGCCATTACATGCCCAATGGCATCCAGTTGAGAAACCTTTGTTTAGTCGTGAAGGGGTTTCTGTGCTACATCAAACATGTCGTAGAACGCCTTTGTGATACGTTCTGGCTCGTCCTCCGTACGTCCTCCGGTGAACTATGCCATGTGATAGTCGTTCAATATGTCCGCTACCCCGGCATCAGCATCATAATCCTCGACACTTTGTCTCACCACCTCCTCTCTCGTACGATGCGCTCAACCATGGAAATCCACCGAGTATAGTCCGGCATAAATCCATTCTTCCAAATATGTTCTATCATGATCTTCTTTTTTTCTTTTCCTCTTGGCACATTTGCTGCATGGGCATGGGATTAGACTTGCTCGTTTAGCAGTTTCACCAAATGCTCGTTCCACGAAAGGATCAATCTTTCTAATCCATTCAGGGGTGACATCATTCGAAGTCTTCCTATACGACCCATGTACATCCACTCACGGTCCTCCATCCTCTAACATATATAACCGAGTATAGTTTAATATAAACATGTAATGCATGTACACTACGTTTCTACCTTCTAATAGGGGAGGATAGGTCCTAATCGCACCGGCGGTTGCGTAGATGGGGTTAGTTTCCATGCTCTACTTCGATCCGAGACAGAATTTCGGCACCACCTCCCCGCTCTTCTCTGGATAGACGTCCTGGTAGGGAGAGTGTACTGTCTTGAGAATAATAGGGAGGTGACGCCGAAACTCTGTATCGGACTAAAGTAGATCAAGGAAACTAACACCATCTATGCAACCGCGGGCTGTCCAAAAAATGTGGACAATTTGAAATAAATACATTTGTACATATTCAAAGATTTGCATATCTACAATGTATTTCTTTTTGAACGGAAGACACCTAACTGGGTTACATGATATATGACAATGATGCGGAAATAGAGGTTATACTTAGGGTGATAGTGGAGTCAGACTAGCGGTGCTGTGGCGGGTCGATGTAGTGGCGACGTGACGCGGTGTAGGCAGACTCGCTCGGCTCCAATGGTCTCTTCTCTGCAAAAAAGGAACACAAGCATGTCAATACAAAAAATTTTGATAGGACCTCCCCTGCACGGTGAGGTTTTAAAACCTGTAAAAATAGCAGCACGATGGCTGACATGCACATACACATGATCTCAAGAGAACCTCTTGTTGCTAACACCATCATACCAAAAAGTATAAACAACGACTAACACACTAGAATGCCCTAAAATTATTCATATAGCATGATCTAGAATATACCAAAGAAAGCAAAAGAAAAAGAGCAAAGAACTCTTATGAACAGATGTAATACTATCATAATAGAATTCTATACAACTGTAATACTATCATAAGTGAATAAAGAACTTGAGCTTGCAAAAATTAATGTAAAACTTACAAGTTTTCAAATTTTCTATAATAAATCAATAATGCAACACATAATTGTTTGGACAGGTCGAGAAATGAGCATATCATGTAGGCATATTCAGATTGGCCAAAACAAACATGTCATGCTAAGATCTCATGCAAAAAATGTTTAAATCATGAGATTGTGTACAATACATCAAATGAAATAAATTTGTGAAGCATGTATACCTCTAATCAACAATTAAATAAAAACAATATGCCAAACAAGGAACAAATGCTCAGATTCAAGCACACTAATATTACTGAGCAATGTAAGGATTAGATTATTGTTGGTCACTTGTTCTCAAATGTTGTGAATCAAGAACAAGGCAACACAATTGTCAAACATTAAGGACCTTTGTCCTTCGAAGCATTATCTCATCTCGGATATAATGATCTTCAGACGAAGGTCATGAAGAACACGTCTCCATGATTCATAAGATATAAAAGCTTATACACACGAGATGTATTACCCATTAATATATTTATTCCTTGATAAACATAATAATATTATCAGAATTTATATTGCATTGATACCTTCGTCTTGTTTGAAGGTGATGACGTGAGAGCAATTACAATCCAGCGTGAACAGTATGAGGGTACTATTCGTCTATTACAGGCAACCATAAGGGTTCATACGCTATTACATTTGTGCCCTCAATAATTACATACAGAGTTTACAAGATGTCATAAGGGCAACATTGCCATTTGTATTTAATAACTTGAGCAACACCTTCTCCTTCCATTGTCTCATTGTTTTGTTGTGACGAAGCCTGCTTGATGAAGCGTGCTTCGTTGTACTTTCTTTTCATTATGCTGAAGCCACGTTGTCTACCCGTTTCACCATGATGAAGCCTGTTGGACGAACCTTGATTCGCTCCTCTTGCATTATACCGAAGCTTTTCTGGTGACGAAGCTCCTGTAATATTCAGTAGTATGCTGAAAGCAAATTGTCAGCCATGTTTTTTAGGACCTTCGAAAGGGGAAGACCACCAACAATTATCATGTATGAAGTGCTTACACAATCGAGCGGTGGTGGGCGACGGGCGGAGCTGGGGCTGGGGCCATCTGTGGACTAAGCTGGAGCTACAGCCGGCAGTGGGTAGAGCAGGGGCCAGCGGTGGACGTGTGGAGCTCCGGGACTGTCACACCCGGACTTAAGGGATAAAGCTGGGCGCATCTCATATATGCGTCAAAGAAGGCAACACATATAATAACAGAGTGTATAGAGATAAATGTCACAATATCGTAAAATTATTTATTACATAGCGGAAGTCTTACAAAATAAAAGATAAACATAACGCGAACTAAACTCCATCCTTGATGCCATAAAGTCGACAGGGAGATGCCACCTAGATCAAGTCAAACTCCTCGATGTGCGGCTCCTCCTAGGCCACCTATTCTTCTCTTGTGAGGGGGTTTATATTTCACAAGTGTGAGCTCACAAAAGATCATAGCTCAACAAGTCGTGGGGGATAATGTGCATGAACTCACGAAAGGTGGGAGTTCATGTGATGTGTAAGGCTGATCAACAATAGGGGTTAAAGCTGAGCATTGCTTTTAATAAGTTGGTCAAATTTTATTAGTAGTTACTAAATGTAAGTAAATACCAAACCATAATAAGAATAGAACCAAATTAATAAATAATCCCATGCAATGCAAATGACAAATTGAATTTAGTTCCATAATTTAATCATGCGGGAGTCCTGAGCTGCTCATGACCACGAGCACGGCTAGTATACCAGTTTTACACTCTGCAGAGGTTGTACCCTGTACCCACAAGTCATGTTACTCATCTGCCAAGGGGTCATGAATCCCATACACCTCTACCAAGGAAGTGAGACAGGGTAACACTACGAGGCCTTTACCTAGCTCCACTAGCTTCAGAAAACCCGCTACAGCTTCTAGGAAGAGCAATGAAGGAATCCCCCGTCTGGCCTCCATCTCAGCAAAATCAACCCGAGAACCTCCCTACACGCCCACTCCCCTACTTCCCTTGCCCCTATCAGATAAGGTAGTCCTCCACTAGCTTTTCTAGTTAGTCAGCCAAGGGCATCCCATTCCACCCTTGTGGTGGCACGTGTTTCTCAAGTTAAGCTCCATGTTCCAATTAACAATAATGATGTTGACATAAACATAAATAAAGTAACATAATAATTGGAACATGGATATTATGTAATATTAACCTAAAACCATGTAGAGCAATATCATAACTACCCAAATAGTTCAGGGGTAAACAAGGTATCAAGATAATCAGACTAGGGTGACCTATTGGGTCCCATCAAAATTAAGCCTATGCATTGATAATTGATAATAAAGAACATTATTTGGTAAAAAGTGGTCAAGGGCACAACTTGCCTTCAATGAGCTCCTACTCAGCAACTTCTACCAGCTAAACACCGGGATCCTCAGCCACTCGCTCTTCTACTCGCCACAATACAAACAAACATAGTATAAACGAGAAATTAACATCATGCCAATTCGGTAAACAAAATACATATTAATAATGTACATATTAAAATAAGATCATAGGAACAGGAATCATTAATTTTGGAGTTATGGATTTTATGTTATGAATTTCTGGAGATTTTATGTGCTAGGTACAAGATTAATTAGGAGATAAATTTTAATATATTTTTCATACCAAAACAGAAACACTAGTTGATAAACAATAATATTACAAAATTATAGAAACATGAATGGATCAATTTGGACTTAATGTGAATTTTCTAGTATTTATACAAGTTTCTTCAATTAATTTCATACTAAAAATCAATTTCCATATTTATTTATTCATTTCACTAACTTCTGGACTGCGCGCGTAATAAACAGAGAATGCAGGGGCTTCCTTGTAAGTATCCCGAGACTCAGTCAACAGTGATACTGGATGGTGGGTTTGTTTCTAACAAAGCTAGGGTTTCTTTAGCAAGTTTACACGACCGAAGGGGTACGGGCAATCGCTGGTCGTCCGATCAGAATTCGGTCGTGCAGATTAGACTGGCAGTGCGGTTGGACCGGTACCGATCCCCAGTCGTGCGATCGTGAATGAACGCACCGGATTTAAAACCCTCTAGATCTAACTTCACCCATCCATAATCCGATCAACGCCAAGGATCAACCCCAAGCCAACCGATGTAAAGCTCTAATATGGGCCATCCAATACCAGATCCACGATCCCCTGCGTTTCCTCCTCCCCCGATCGGTTTGCCACGACGGCCGCGGCGCGGTCATGTCGAAACCCATCGCGGGCGAGGTGAATCCCCGACATAGTCGCACCAAAAGCAAATTCGACCCACTCTACTCATTATGGTGATGAAAGCGGGCACAGGCGAGGAGTCCATACCAAGAATCGTATGCGTAGGTGAGCTATCCACGGCGGTTGCGGTTTCATGGCGAAGTGATGACGACGGCGAGAAATTGCCAATGTCCGCCTTCGAATCCGACACGGGAGCTGACCCCAATCCATGCGGCTGAACCCTTAGCCGCACCTAGGACAATTTGTCGTGACTGGGATGTCGACTGAGCGCGTATCGACAGTGGTGGCGCGAGCTCTTTCCCTCTCCTGTTTTCTCTCCACCGTCACTAATGGAAAAGGGAAGAGGAGGAGGGAAGCCAGTCTATTTATCCAGCGGGTGGCTGCCATGGCCTAGAGGATCACGTCCAAGTTGTTGAGCAGGCCCATGCCGCGGAGAAATCTGCATGGCGCGCGACATTGGCGGTGCGAAGCGAAGACTGAGTTCACACGTGGCTGACCCGTGGGACCTAGTAGTCAGATGGTTTAGGCGATGGATGCGCAGGCGCTGACAACCCAGTCCAGCCGTCAACGTGAGTCGCCACTGGCCGGTGGGGCCCTTCTGTCGGTGCGTCGCGCCCAGGTCGTGATTGGACCGTGCGGTTCTAGTGGGCCGACTATGTGGAATTCGGCCCACGCGGTCTTGTTCCTTTTCTTTTTCTGTTTTTCTTTTCTTTTATTTCTTACTTTTCAAATTTGGATTTCAAATTCGAATTTATATTTGTGAAGTTCATACTTAGGTTATATTTAAATAACCATATGAGCTAAATCCAAATTATTTTATATTTATTTTATCTCATTTTTATAGTATTTTTTTCTCTTTTCTCAAATTCTAAAATTCCATTTTAAGTCTAAATTCTATTTTGGAACATCAATGTCTTTCTATAAAATTTTATTACTAACATATGCACACACACAAATAAAGTTCTCGGTATGATGCAGATATTGTTTTAAGTGTCATTAGTTAATTAATTACTTTTGTGGTATTTGTTCACATGTACTAATGAATAAAGGCAACACATATAGGGAAATTAATCTCATTTCTTATGCTTTTACAAATTTGGGTATTACAAATCCTAACCCCTTAACAAGAATCTCGTCCTCGAGATTTAGGAAGGACTAGGGAAAAGATGGGGAAATTCTATACGAAGCTCTTCTTCTCTCTCCCAAGTAGCTCATCTTCTCCATGGTGACTCCATTGCACTTTGTACATCTTTATAACTTTATTTCTTGTAACTCGAGTCAAAGTGTCAAGATTCTTGTTTCTTGTTGTATAAGTCAAATCACCCTGAATACTGAGTTCTTCCATTGGTAACTGTTTCTCAGGGACACGGAGACACTTCTTGAGTTGTGACACGTGGAATACATCATGTACATCAGATAGATTATCGGGTAGCTCGAGTTGGTAGGCCATCTCCCCAACTCGCCTAAAGATTCTGAATGGTCCAATAAAGCAAGGGGATAATTTGCCTTTGACTTTGAATCTCCTCATTCCACAAAGCATTGACACCTTGAGGTACACATGATCACCTTCCTCAAACTCTAGTGGTCTTCTTCGATTATCAGCATAGCTCTTTTGCCTGGTCTGTGCTACCCTCAAGTTCTCCCGGATTATATGGACTTGTTCTTCTGCCCTTGAATAAGTTCAGGCCCAAAGAACTGTCTTTCTCCAGTCTGATCCCAATATAGAGGAGTCCTACACTTCCTGCCATATAAAGCCTCAAATGGTGACATCTTTAGACTGGCCTAGTAACTATTATTGCATGAGAACTCAGCATATGGTATACTCTTGTCCCAACTTCCTCCATGCTGAAGGGCACATGCGCTCAACATATCTTCTAGTACTTGATTAGTCCTTTCAGTCTGGTCATCAGTCTGAGGATGATAGGCCGATTTGAAATTCAACTTCATATCCAGATTCTCATGAAAACTTTTCCAAAATCTAAAGGTAAACTGTGAACATATATCAGATACGATCTTCTTTGGTACACCGTGTAAACATATAATCCATGCCATATATAATTCTGACAGCTGATAGCCTTTATAAGTAGTCTTGACCAGAATGAAGTGAGCCACTTTGGTCAGTCTATCCACAATCACCCATATGGAATCATATCCTTTCGGGGTGCGAGGCAACCCGACAATGAAGTCCATACCAATCTCTTCCCACTTCCATTCGGGTATCTTCAACAGCTGCAATAGTCCAGCTAGTCTTTGGTGTTCGGCCTTGACTCTTTGACACACATCACACATAGCCACATGTGCAGCCACGTCTCTCTTCAACCCATACCACCAGTACTTCTGCTTCAAATCCTGATACATCTTAGTGCTACTAGGATGAATAGAATAATTAGAATCATGGGCTTCCTTCAGTATAGTCTCACGAACTCTTTCAATCTCATGAACACATATCCTGTTCTTGAACCATACTGTGCCTTGCTCATCCTCCGTGAATTCTAGACCTCTACCTTTAGTAATCAGATCCTTTATCTCTTGGATTTTAGCATCACCAATCTGACCCTTACGGATTTCTTGCTCCAAGGTAGGTTCCACATCAATAGTGACTCCTTCAATATGTGCAACTATTCCTAGGTTGAGTCTCCTGAAATCTTCAACAATATCATCGGGTAGCTAGGCAACTGTTGGGGACTTGTTCTAACTTCTATGAATTAAGAACGAGGCAACACAGAAATTGTTAAATGTTATAGGCCTTTGTCCTTCGAAGCATTATTTCCCTTGGGATATAATGGATTCCGGACGAAGGTTATGAAGGTCATACCTTCATAAGCACAACAAATAATGAAGAAGGATCTAAATAAAATATGATAATTTAAGCACATGATTTTTGTTATTAATTCATTTCTATTACGTTATTATAGAAATAATAACAAATTACAAATTTACCTTCAACTTGAAGGAAAGTAAGAATACCAGCGTGAAGCAAAAACAAGTGCCCAATGCGTGATTACAGGAGCGCGTGAACAATACAGGGATACTGTTCACCTATTTATAGGCACAGGATGCAGCCTGTGTATAATTACATTTATGCCCTTTATAATGAACTACAAT
The DNA here is from genome assembly GCA_029449295.1 of Zea luxurians. NCBI lineage: Eukaryota > Viridiplantae > Streptophyta > Magnoliopsida > Poales > Poaceae > Zea > Zea luxurians. Next base: position 32,240 of record JAOPSE010001429.1, on the reverse strand, counting down.
AATGACACAGAATATCATGGGTCTTTAAGTCATTTCATCTTTAAGTCGGTTCACCCCTTCGTCTTGAGACAAGTTACCGTGCCGAAGCTTTATAGTCAATAGCTTCGGCGCTGCTTTGGGGAGGATCTGCCGAAGGTGTTTATTTCTTTAGGATCTTCGGCTACGAAGCATACCCCCAACAGTAGCCCCTTCGTGGTGCTAGATCATTTTTCGTAACGAGCTTGATCCGTGAAAAATCTTCCAGGCTTCGAGATGCCGAAGATCCAAAAAACACCTTCCCTGAGCTCGTTGGCGAGAAACAATTAAAATAATCATCGCACACGCGACCCATCTTGCATCAAATACGCGCTCGCCAGCGATTCACCTTCTCGAACTATGTGGCCCACCGTTCAGTGAGTGCGGGTGACTGTTTGTTCGGTGCTGGAGAACTTGCCGATTCACCTTCCCACCTGCAGCACTATATAAACAGACGGGTAGGTGTGAAGTTATCACAACATTCATTGCTATTGTACTGTTTTGCTGCCAAATTTTTAGTCATAGCCGAAGCTTGATCATCGTGCTCAGACGAAACCTCGCTTGTGAATTTGCTTCGGCACAAGTGTAAGAGCTTCGGAAAAGACAAAAAAGCCAACACCAAAAATTTTAAGTAAGTCATAATCAAATGGCCCGAGTTCGCTCTACTGCAAGAGTCGATCGTGAGGGAGACGAGACCGAAGTTGTTGAAACTGTTCCTATTTCAGAAGCAATGAAGCGATCTGGGTTGGTAACACCGGAAGACGTCCCTGCTGCTGAAGCAGAGCAAGCTGGTATTGAAGAGACCGATTCTGAAGATGATTACAACATCGCAGTGCCGAGCAAGCCTAGCCACCTGGACTTCGGAAAATCCACCATCTCCGAAGCTGATTTTCCTAAGATGGTGAAGTTGGGCTTTTTTAGCGAAGATAAGAAAGAGCTGATTCGCTTCGGTGGAGAAGAAACTACTCCGAAGCCAGAAAAAGATGAAATAGTAGTTTTCAAGAGTTTCCTCAAAGCTGGTTTGAGATTCCCTTTAAATGGGATGATTGCCGATGTGCTAAAGAAGTTTGGGATCCACTTTCATCAACTAACTCCTAACGCTATCGTTAGGCATAGTGTTTATATTTGGGCTCTCCAAAGCTAGGGGGTGGAACCGTTTGCCGAAGGTTTCTGCTGGGTGCACGAGCTGCATTACCAAACCAAGGCCAGAAAGGATGGGTTACATGAAAATTTTGGTTGTTACAATTTTGCTTACAGGAAAACTACAAAATTTCCTGTGATCAGCTACCGAAGCAAGTGGCCGGCAGGCTAGAAATCGGAATGGTTCTACGTCAAAGTTGACGATGACAAAGAGAAGCTGGTCCAGAGTCTGCTTGAACTGATCTTCGGAGAGACCAGACCCCAATGCAATATGACACCAGAAGGTCCAACCCAAACTGCGCTGGCTGAATTCAGGATTATCGCAGAGCACATTGGTACTAGAGATTTAGTGTAGGAATTTCTGGCTTTTAAAATATTTCCAACTATGAAGGAATGGGCTATGCCGAAACTTGAAGGAGACAAGAAAGAGGGGGAACTTGTCCGACTGCCCTACCACTACAAGTTCAAGAAATATTTCAAAGCACTTTGCCAAGAATGGCTCGAAACAATCGAAGTAATGTGCACCGAAATTCTTGGTAATTATTCTAAAAAAGAAGATCAATTGATGACAGCAGCCTTCGGCACCCGGCCAAAACGAAGGCTAAATAGAGTGTTGGATGCTATAGGCTTTGAATATCCTGATTATGAACGACTCAACAAGGGTGCGAAGGGCAAAAAAGAAAAAGAGTAGCTGGCACTTTGAACAAAGACGACAAAGATCAATCAAAGAAGAAGAAACAAAAGTTTGAATCAAAAGTATTAACTTCGAAGAAAAGAAAGGACTCAATCCCAGAACAAAAATCAATTGATGAAGAAGAGAGGACTTCTGCGACATCTTCTGATGCTGAAATAGAGGAAATTCTAAAGGTAATGACTAAAACTCTGCCTATCAAACTAAGTCCATTGGGGCTTCATCTGACGAAGCTTTTTCATAATGAAAAGGAGCCCACAAAGACAAAGGCATCTAGGCCAAAAAGGCAAAGGATTGTTACCGTGACAGAAGTGATTGAAACAACACCACCAAGAGCTCAAGCTCCGAAGGTGTCGGCAATTGAAAGCATGACAGCTACTGAAGCTGTACCTTCGGAAGCTGCCGTAGAAGAAGCCAGAGCCGAAGATGCCAACTCCGAAGGTATTAATTTAGAGAGCATAGCCGCTGATATAGATAAAATGCTGCTAAACATGGCCGCTGAAGAAACTGCTGCAGCCACCGAAGAGACCAAAGCCGCCAAACCCAAGAAACAAGGAATAACCGAAGATACTTCGCAAGATGAAACTTTTGACTTCCGAAATCTAGTTGACCAAAAGCTGAAAAGGAGGAATTAAAAGAGTATGCTATATCATGTGGGTACCGGTCGGGGGCGCTTCTCTTCGGTGGTATTGATGATGAAGGGTTGGCTGCATACGAGACCAAACCGGTGCGAAGGTTGTTGGTACTTTATCAAAGAGTATCGGCTTCCCGAAGCTTGAAGCGGATATTAGTCGCTACCGACGACAACATATTGTCGGCAGTTTGTTTTATTCTAATTTTAAGGAAAACATCTTGTGTCTAACTCTTATTATTTGTGGTAACGAAAATATTTTCTAACGAAGGTTATTTGTCCACAGAGTATACTTTTGAGCAAGGCATTAAAAATGTAGCAAGACTTAGAGGATAAAAGGCAAGAAGTTATAATTGAAAATTTAGAAAACAAAATAAAGGAGCAATTTGCTGCCATCGAGAAGAAAGACCTCGAGTTACAAACAGCCGAAGGCTTATTAGCGGATGCTGAAGAAAAAATAATAGAATTAAATTCGAAGCTTCTTTCCCAATCAGAAAATTTTGAACAAGAAAAGCTGAAGCTTGATGCAAAGCTTGAAGCCGAAGCTCAAAGAAATTCGGAACTGAAAGAATCTTTGAAAAATCTTCAGAATAAGTGTTTGGAGTTCAGCGCTCGATGCATTCATCAGTTAAAGCAAGTGTTCCATTTTGTTGGAGCCAGTAGTGAAGAGTTTATTCCTTCGGCTGAGGACCTGCCTGGTGCCTTCGAGCACATTGAAGGTGAAATTAATGATATTGACGAAGTTATAGCTGGGCATAGCGACTTCTGTGCCCTGGCAGCTTCTCGGGGCACAGCTGTTGCCTTTTTGAAGTCTGGCTGTGAACACGGCAAGATTGTTAATAGACCCAACTTCAGCCTGTCACCAGTAGATCTAGATAATGTTCCCAATCTGGCTCGGAGTATTGCAAATAGATTTATAAAGTTAGTATGGACAAAGGGTGGTCGGAGCAGAGCCGGTGACGAAGCTCGGAGCCACCTCAAGCTGGTAACAAAATTGTACCTTATGCTTACCTTTTCCTTTGAATTTTTGAATTTAGCTTATAATACTTTCGTACAGATTGACCAAGCCGAAGCTGAAGCTGCAGAGTAGAAGAACGAAGCTCTAGAGATAGTATCGAAGCTTGAATAACCTGTAAAAGTTGCTCAAAAAACTCCTGTAATAACTTGTATAAAGTATGATGTAATCTGAGTTTTACTTTTAATATAATCTTATTTTCCCGTCCATGTATGAAGTGCTTTGGTGTGAACGAAATTAATACTTTTGAGCCATAGGCGAAAAACACCTTCCCTTCTTTGCGTACACAGCGAAGCATAAAATTGCCTTCCTTTCGGAACCGAAGCAAGTTTGTATGTTATGCTAATGATGATCCTATGTATGTCTAAGTGAATGTTTATGAATGCAAATGTCATGATGTAATGTATGGTGCAAATGAATGTTCAAATACATATTCGAAGCCATATTCCCTTGGGAATGACTCACTTCTTCTTTGCCGCTTATTTTTTGGCTTCACCGTTTATTTTTCGGTGTATCAGCGCTGACTTTTCGCTGTAAGCCTCCCTTAGGAGCTTCTTCGCCTTTTACATCGGCGGAATCAGCGTTGACTTTTCGCTGTAAGCCTCCCTTAGGAGCTTCTTCGCCTTTTACTTTGGTGGAATCAGCGTTGACTTTTCGCTGTAAGCTCTGCATTCCCTTGGGAACGACTTTTGAGCTTCTCCCTGTTTCCTTTTCTTTTTTTCTTTGCACTCGATGGTGCGTTCTCAGCTTTTACATTTACATCTTTGGGGGATTTTGCTCTTATAGACCTAAAATAAGAAAAAGAGAAATTACATGCTGTGGCCCCATTAAAAACCTTTCTCCCCCTTTGGAAAGGAAAAGGGTGCCATGAAAAAGAATATAGAAAATTACATCAAGCTAAACATAATATCATCGAAGCTCATCCGCGTTCCATGATCTAGGAATGTCATTGCCGTCCAAATCCTTCAATCTGTAAGAACCGGGTCTTGACGAAGATACTACTAGAAAAGGTCCTTCCCACTTCAGCTGTAGCTTGCCTACTGTGTCTGGGTTGGCGACTCTCCGAAGTACCAAGTGTCCTGGCTTAATATTATTTAGCCGAACCTTTCTGTCACGCCATTTTATTGTTTCGTCTTGATATTTGTTGATATTCTCTACAGCTTGAAGCCTGATCCCTTCTATAGCATCTTTTGCCACAGAATAATCAGCTTCGTCTTCTGCCGAAGCCATTGTTCTTATCGATCCCGCTTTAGCTTCTTCTGGGGTTATTGCTTCGTCACCAAACAGTAGTTTGAATGGTGTAAAACCTATTGATCTTGATATTGTTGTGTTGTGGCTCCACACCACTTTAATTAATTCGTCCGGCCACTTCCCCCTAGGCTGGTTGAAGATTAACTTCATTATTCCTGTCATTATGATGCCATTAGTCCTTTCAACAAGTCCATTTGACTCCGGATGCCGAACTGATGCAAAATGGATCTTCGTGCCAATTTGTTCACAAAATTCTCTGAAAGCTTCGGAATCAAACTGCGTTCCATTGTCCACAGTAATGGCCTTCGGCACTCCGAAGCGACAGATAATATTTTGCCAGAAAAACTTTTGAATAGTAACCGAAGTTATTGTGGCTAAAGGCTTTGCCTCGATCCATTTAGAAAAATATTCCACTGCCACTACAACATATCTTAAGTTCCCTTGTGCTGGTGGTAGCGGACCTAACAAATCAAGGCCCCACCTTTGCAATGGCCAAGTGGGTTGTATTAACTGAGTTAAAGATGAAGGTTATTTTTGATCTCTTGCACATTTCTGACAGCCTTCGCACTTTTGGACTAATTCCGCTGCATCCGAAGCTGCTTTTGGCCAATAAAATCCTTGACGAAAAACTTTTCCCAGCAAAGGCCTAGATCCAATGTGAGATCAAAACAGGCCTGCGTGTATTTCCTTCATCAATTCTATACCTTCGGCTCTGGATAAACATTTGAGTAGTGGAGAACAGACTTTATTCTTGTACAGCTCCCCTTCTATTATAACATATGGTCGAGCTCTTGCCTCTATTCTCTTGTTATAAGCTTCGTCATCTGAAAGAAAATTACCCTGAAGGAAAGAGATGATTTCAGTTCTCCAGTCTTCACTATAAACAGGAGATATATTGAGGACTGCTCTCTCAAGAAGTTCAACTGAAGGTGCTTTTATTGTTTCGAAAAATACTTCTGAAGGTAAGGGCAGCCCCTGTGCTGCTGACTTGGCTAGCAAATGAGCATGTTCATTTTCTCCTCAAGGAATATTTTTGACAGAAAACCCTTCAAAGGAAGCTTCAATTCTTCGGACCGTGTCTAAATATTTCTCAAGCTTCGGGTCTCTTGCTTTACAACTCTTGTCAATATGACCAGAAATAACCTGGGAATCAGTTTTAAGAACCGCCATTCTAATTCCCATTGCCTTTAACTTCCGAAGACCCAAAAGCAAAGCTTCGTACTCAGCAATGTTATTTGTGCAGCTAAAGTCAAGTCTTGCTGTGTAGCAAGTTTTAACTTTGGAGGGTGCAACTAACACAGCGGTTGCTCCTGCCCCGAAGGTTCCCCAAGAACCATCGCAGAATACTGTCCAAGCTTCAGCAACTATACTCGCTTCTTCTTCTTCCTGAGCCCCTGGCGTCCAGTCAGCAATGAAGTCTGCTAACGCCTGGGACTGGATCGAAGATCTATGCACATAATCAATGCAAAACTCATTGAGTTCCGCGGCCCATTTTCCAACCCTTCCAGTAGCTTCTCTATTTCTCATAATATCCTTCAATGGTTGTGAAGAAGGGACAATTATATTGTATGCTTGAAAATAGTGCCGAAGCTTCCTGGAGGCCATCAAAACAGCATACAGCACCTTCTCCAATTCTGTATAATTTTTCTTTGATAGACTAAGGACTTCGGAGACGAAGTATATTGGGGCTTGCTTTTTAACTTGCCCCTCAAGCTTCTCTTGGACAAGTGCTGCACTTACCGCTGAGTGCGAAGCTGCCACATATAACAACAGAGGAGCCCCTGGCGTTGGTGGAGTTAATGTCGTTAAGTCTATCAAATACTGCTTCAGCTTGTCAAAGGCTTTCTGCTGAACTGGCCCCCATTGAAAAACTTCGGCTGACTTCAACACTTCAAAAAATGGTAGATTTCTCTCTGCTGATCTAGATATGAATCAGTTTAGAGATGCAAGTCTTCCCGTCAGTCGTTGAGCTCCTTTCTTTGTGCTAGGTGTGGCGGAACTGCCCGAATTATTCCAACTTAAGTGCCTAAGCCCCGCCTTAGAGGCTAGACCACACTTAAATGGGAATAACCCGTCAATCCCTCGGATCTAGTCCAACACGGCCACTGACAGGATCAAGTACCACAATCTCACTCGATGGTGAGTCACAGAGCAAATACAATAAAGCAAAAAACCATGCATGTAAGAGTATTAAGATCATTACATTACCATCGGAGTTTTGCAAAAGTAGTCATCATTGTTCGAAATGCAGCGGAATAAAACTAACGGTAAATAAACAGAGGGATGGGGAAGCCTGTCCCATCACTCCTCATGCTCCTCCTCAGCCGAGCCAGGGTCCCACTCGACAGTCCAACCCGGTGGCAAGATGGACGACCAAGTCACTCCAGCAACCATGTCCTCCAGAGAACCTGTAAAATTATGCCACAAGCAAGGCTGAGTATACTAATACTCAGCTAGACTTACCCGGTGTGAGGAGTCTACTCCTCTACCTCTAGACATGCAGCTGTTTGGCTATGGGGTTTGGTTGCCAAAAGCACTAGCTGAGTTTCTAAGTCAAGTTTTAACTTTCCAATTTAAGTGTGACTCTCTTAAGGCTAAATGTGTACTATCTACTCAGACATAGTAGCAAACATTATTAGAAATCAACATTTTATATCAACTCATCATATTTCCACTTGTTACTCAATGCAGTACAATGGATCAAGCAGTCTCATTAGCTGCGAGAAGCAGACGATTCGAATCGAGTTTTTATCCTTGCAAGGTAAACCTAAACACACGACATGTAGGGGCACTCCGTCCCCACACATATCAACCGTCCCCGTCGATTCCCTGGCAACAGATCAGGGCTCACCGCCTTGGCGTACAATGCCTCACTGACCCCGACTACCGTCGTACAGTGACCGCACTTGTATCCACCATAACCGGAATGGGAGACCACGTCTCAGGTCGCGTGAGGGGTAAAGTCTGCGGGCAGGTTCACTCAGGTACTAGGCTTACCGATTTACCATATTTCTCGGTATGTGTTTAGTACGTTCAAACGCTTGACACAGGTATCCGCACGTTAATCCTTATTCCATTTTCCCATCTCGTAGACAACCAATCCCCATGGATTGTTGTCTACCACTAGTATCATATTAGTATGAAGGTGGGTACAACCAAATCCTGATCTCGCGTGAGTGCTAGAAAAATCACTCGTCTTCTACCGAGATCCTAATTAAATAAAGCAACTACTCGACCTATCATACTAGTATTCATCTCAAACGGATTCCTGAGATCATGCAACTAGGGTTTCAAACAATTCCTACACCTAAGTGCACAATCAATCCTACAATCATTAAGTGAAGTAAAATAGCATAAATAACAGGTTATGCATAAACCGGGGCTTGCCTTCCAAAGCAGTGGCAGGCAGATCCTCTGATGCAGGCTCTGGTGCTGGATCCGGGGCTACCTCCTGAGCAGCTCCTTGCTCCGGCACGAGGACGTACTCTCCGTCAGCAAGGTTACAGTCTATCGAAATGCAATGAACATGTATGTCATGATTATGCAGGATTTAATAACATTATGCTAAAAAGAAACTAAGTCAAGAAGTAACTTAGGGTTTCTTAGTCATGCGGGGCTTCCAGTGGGTTATGCTTATTACTTTTTAGGCTTAGGTTTTTATTGAGGATAAACATAGTGGATTTGTATTGGCTTTTTATATTTCAGTGGACAGTTTACAAGGGTTTTAGGATGACACTAATTTCCATTATTCATTTTCCTTTCTTTAATTTCTATTTATGAATTCTAGTGGGGGTTTGAACTACGACAGTAGTTTAATTTTCTCCAAAAATTCTGTAAAAATTACAGTGGGTTGCCATTGGTTACTATAGCCCCTTCTAGGAAGTTGAGGTTCAAAATAAAAATGCTGTGCTTTAGACAAAAATAATAAAAGTTGGGTAAATGGGCCATTTTGTACTACAACTCTTAATTAGAGGTGGGTTCTGTCCTAAAGGTTATTTTTGCTGGCATCTAACAGTAATAATAGGCTTCTGTGCCAAAAAGCACAGAAAGCTAAGGGGTGGTTATTTAGTTATGATTTTCTAAAGTTAAATGGCAAAAAGGCACTTTCTACTACATTATTATTTGAAAAATGTCAAACACCAGATTTCATATTTTTCCTAAGTTCTTATTAACAAAACATTAGTTATCCCAAGGGTTGGGGTGTTTTCACCTTGGGGTTATTTTTGTAGGGTTTTTCTAAGTTTCCCTTGTTTTATTAAAATAAAAGGTATCCTACTTATTTTACACTAAAATAGGGTATGATAGATTTTTCCAGTGAACAACATTGAATAAGTACCCTAACAAAAATAGGGGTGCCTTCTGGTTCATTGTTTAAATCACATTTTCTATTTTTCTTAACCTTAAGCATATTATAAATAAAGGGGTAAAAACTAACTTAATGGGGTGGATAGAGAGGTTTAGCATTTTTAATTAGGTCAGTAGATAGATATAAACTTCTCCAAATTTTTCTAACCCTAGCCAAATAGTACAACTATTTTTCCTTCTATTATTGAGTTTTTGGCTAAAACTATAATTAAATCAGAACCTTAAAGTTTTCTATAGTACCTAGAGGGTTTTATATTTTTCTTAAGTAGGTCACATTAATTAGAGTCTGGCAAAATTGGTTTGACCAAATTTGGATGAAATAAACAGAAGTTATGAGTTTTTAAAGTTTCTGTTCAAATTAAAAACAGATTTAATAAGAGTTTCCTGGGAAAACAGTTTACACCGGGGTCCCTGGGTTTAAACTAAATCAACTCGCACAAATCTACCCCTGCGCCACTATTCCCCTGGGTCGCTGACAGTTCAAAAAGCCCCTGACCTTTCCTTCTTCTTCCCCGAGGTCCTTCCCCCAATGTAAACAGTACCCGCGGGAAAGAAAAGGGTGGCGCGGCTTACCGGCGGCGAGATAGGTACGGCGAAGGGCAGGGTTGGCTCGGGGAGGTTCTGGCGGTCACAGCGAGGTGCGGCTTGACGGCGGGGATGGCCGGAATCGCTCGGTCCACGTGCGCAGGCGGGTGTTCTCGTCGGCGGCGAGTGTGCCGGCCAAACCACGGCGACCTAGTCCAATCCAACGGCATGGTAAGCTTCTTGCGGTGATGTAGAGGCTATCTGTGCTGTGAATCGAGAAATGGCTCAGTGATTTACCCGGTCCACGCACTCCGGCGGGGTTGTGAACTCCGGCGACCGTGGACTGGCCTCTCCGGCGAAGCAGGCTTCGATTCCTCGCTCGGGGAGCTTCACTAAGGCGTGTACACTCGTTTCAGAGGGTTGGATAGGGTTGGGAAGGGCTAGGCTGGCCGGTCTATGGTGGCAGTGGCTCGGGTGGCCGCGGACACGCCGCGCACCGGCAAACGGTGGTGAACTGAGCTCCGGTGAGGTTTGAGCGTGCCCGGAAGAGTGTAGCCGACGCCGGGGTGGGCTTTATAGGCGCTGCGCGGGCCAGGGCGCCGACTGGCCGTTGGCGCGACGTGGGGCGCGCGCGGGCGTGCTCTGGCGCACACAGAGTGCGTCGAACACGTGGAGCTTTCATTCTGCCCGTGTTCCACAGCTCACCCAAGTCGCAAACGTGCGAATCTTGGCAAAAATCTGGCGCGAGTCTTTTCCTGGCACCTAGGGCTGTCTCTCATCCGTGAGCTGCCATGGCAGATATGGCCTAGGTAGGGAGATCTTCGGTCGCCAAATCGGGTGTGTCACACTGCCCACTTCGCGGCAAAAACCATGCCAAGGCATGTCAAACGTCCAAGTCTCGGGCTCAGCTTTTTCCAGTGGGTGCCTTGGGTGGTATGCCACATTTTTGGTATAGCACATAGGTGGGTTTGATGCCAGCTTCGAGGTGAACACGACTGATCTTTAGTGTAGGTGTAGTTTTTAACTTAGAGAGAAATAGAGAGCTCTAGCTCTCTCTCCACTTGGAGATTTGAATTGGGGTTTCTCCAGGGGTCTTTTTGCAATATTTCCTTCCCCTAATTGCTGGTTATAAGGTTACTTAAGGTTTGGTTAAAGATTACTCATGTTTTGCACATTTGCTCACTCTCTTTCCCCTCTTATCCATGGTTTTGGGAGATAGGGTTTAAGAGAGGTCTAGGGTTCTTCCCCCCTCTTATCCAAGGTAGTAAGTGTACAAAGATTTGAGTAATACTTCTTAGGTCATTAACAAACCTTGATTAACACATGATCTCCAAGTTCTTATGTGTTTCCCTAAGTCTCTACCACATATGATCACAGTCCTTAGTGCCAAGGTGTGCTCTAGCCATGGTAATACCTGAGGTGTTACACTAGGGGGTTCCATTCGAAGAATAGCTTCAATTTTATTTCGATTAGCCTCAATCCCTTTTGTTGAAACTAGGCAACCAAGGAATTTCCCTTTCTTTACTCTGAAGACACACTTTTTTGGATTCAGCTTTAGACCGGCCTATCTAAAATTAGCGAAAGTCTCCTGCAGATCAGCAATGTGATTTTCTTGCTTCGTGCTTTTCACAATGATATCATCAACATAAGTTAGCACATTTCTGCCTCTCTGAGAATGAAGAACCTTCACTGTCATTCTGCTGAAGCTTCCTCCAGCATTCTTGAGCCCCTCAAGCATCCGAAGGTAACAATATGTTCCGCTAGGGGTTATGAAGCTGGTTTTTGGCTCATCCTCCTTCTTCATCCAAATTTGATGATAGCCTGAATAACAATCCAGCAGACTCATAAGCTCTGATGAAGCTGCTGCATCAACTAGGGAATCTATCCTTGGTAATGGAAACTCATCTTTTGGACAAGCCTTGTTGAGATCAGTAAAATCAATACACATCCTCCATTTGCCATTGGCCTTTTTTACCATAACAGTGTTGGCTAGCCATTCTGGGTATTTTACTTCTCTAATAACTCCGGCGCTGAGGAGTCTTTTCACTTCATTCCGAGCACCTTCGGCCTTATCATCAGACATCTTCCAAAGCCTATGCTTTCTGGGTCTGAAGGATGGATCAACATTGAGCGAATGTTCAATAACATCCCTGTTGACTCCGCAAAGATCATTAGCTGACCATGCAAAAATATCTTTGTTGTTGAACAGAAACCTTATCAAGGTTTTCTCCTGTTCTCCGGACAATTGAGATCCCAATAGCACCTTCTGCTCTGCTATGTCATCACATAAGAGCATGGGCTTCGGCTGATCGGCCGAAGCAGCTTTCTCCCTTCTGTACTTGTATTGCTCACAAGCTTTAGCTCCATCTATGTTATGGATTGCTTTTGAGTCTATCCAGTTTCCTTCGGCCCTTCTGGCAGCTTCCTGACTTCCATGAATAGCAATGGGCCCTTGGTCCGAAGGTATTTTCATGCAAAGATATGCTGGATGAAGAATTGCTTCAAAAGCATTAAGAGTACCATGACCAATGATTGCATTGTAAGGGTATTCCATGTCAACAATATCAAACACAACTTGTTCAGTCCTTGTGTTGTTGAGAAATCCGAAGGTTACTAGCATCGTGATCTTGCCAAGTACTACAATCTGCCTTCCTCCGAAGCCACAAAGGGGATGTGTGGCATCATGGATCTTGTCTTCGGGCTCTTGCATCTATCTGAAGGCCTTAGCAAATATAATATCCGCTGCACTGCCTGTATCAACCAAAACATTGTGGACCAAAAATCCTTTGATCACACAAGAGATAACCATAGCATCATTGTGTGGGTAGTCCTTGAGCTGAAGATCCTCTTGAGAGAAGGTAATCAGGATGTGAGACCATCTTGACTTGATGAAGGGTCCTTGTACCCCTACATGTTGTACTCTTCTCTGTGCCTCCTTCTTCTGTTTCTTGTTAGCTGGCTCAGAGCATGAACCGCCTGTTATCGGGAGCACAAGCTTCGGGGCCGAAGCAACTCCAGCTTTGAACGAAGCCATCAGCTCAGCAAGTGGATGTGAGTTCACCAGAGCTTGGGCGCCAATGTTGGGGACTTGTTCTTAACTTCTATGAATTAAGAACGAGGCAACACAGAAATTGTTAAATGTTATAGTCCTTCATCCTTTGAAGCATTATTTCCCTTGGGATATAATAGATTCTGGACGAAGGTTATGAAGGTCATACCTTCATAAGCACAACAAATAATGAAGAAGGATCTAAATAAAATATGAAAATAATTTAAGCACATGATTATTGTTATTAATTCATTTCTATTACGTTATTATAGAAATAATAACAAATTACAAATTTACCTTCAAGTTGAAGGAAAGTAAGAATACCAGCGTGAAGCAAAAACAAGTGCCCAATGCGTGATTACAGGAGCGCGTGAACAGTACAGGGGTACTGTTCACCTATTTATAGGCATAGGACGCAACCTGTGTATAATTACATTTATGCCCTTTATAATGAACTACAATAATGACACAGAATATCATGGGTCTTTAAGTCATTTCATCTTTAAGTCGGTTCACCCCTTCGTCTTGAGACAAGTTATTGTGCCGAAGCTTTATAGTCAATAGCTTCGGCGCTGCTTTGGAGAGGATCTACTGAAGGTGTTTATTTCTTTAGGATCTTCGGCTACGAAGCATACCCCCAACAGCAACAATGGCGAATGGACGTGCTCCTTCCGACTCAAGGCATCCGCAACCAGATTCGCCTTGCCCGGGTGGTAGTGAATCTCCAAATTATAATCCTTTATGAGTTCCAACCATCGGCGTTGCCTAAGGTTGAGATCCTTCTGAGTGAATATGTACTTCAAACTCTTGTGATCGGTTACACTTGGCACTTGGTTCCCATAATATAATGTCTTCATATTTTGAGCGCATGCACTACGGCTGCCAGTTCTAACTCATGAGTGGGATAGTTCAACTCATGTTTCCGCAACTGACGAGACGCGTAGCAAATCATGTGTCCTTCTTGCATAAGAATACATCCCAAGCCTTGGCCGCATGCATCACAATAGATATCAAATCCCTTCTGTAGATCTGGCATAACCAACACTGGGGGTGACATCAATCTCAACTTCAGTTGATTAAAGCTATCTTGGCACTTCCAGTCCCACTTAAACTATCTCCCCTTCTGTAGGAGTGAAGTCATAGGCTTAGCAATCTTAGAGAACCCTTTAATAAATCGTCTATAATAGCATGCAAGTCCCAAGAAACTCCGGACTTTAGTAACTGTACTGGGTATGCTCCACGCCACTATCTCCCTAACTTTAGCAGGATCCACTAATATCCCACCATTAGAAATGATGTGTCCAAGGAATGGCACTTCGTCAATCCAAAACTCGCATTTTCTGTAATTGGCGTAGAGTTGATTATCCCGTAGCTTTTGTAGTACCAATCTTAGGTGTTCCTCATGATCACTATCACTCTTGAAATAAATAAGAATATCGTCGATGAATACCACGACGAATCTGTCCAGATACTCCATAAACACCTTATTCATCAGATTCATAAAATAGGCTCGTGCATTAGTTAGTCCAAATGACATAACTATGAATTCATATAAACCATATCAGGTTGAGAAAGCCATCTTGGGAATATCAGATGACCTAATCTTCATTTGGTGATAACCCGATCGGAGATCAATCTTCGAGAATACCCTTGCACCTCACATCTGATCAAATAAATCCTCATTGCAGGGTAACAGAAACTTATTCTTCACAGTAACATCATTAAGGAATCTATAATCCACACATATCCTTTGCAATCCATCTTTCTTCTGTACAAACAGAACCGCAAAACAGAGTTACAGTTCTCAAGTTACGATTTTCCGAAGTTATTAAATACTCAATGTAGAATAAATCAAGTGGATAATTTTTATCTAGGTTTGATGACTAACTAGGTTTACTAGATGATAAACAATATTGAAACAAAATTAATACCACTGGAATGGATCAATTTGGTGTTAAAATGAATTAAATATGAATTAAACAAGTTTCTGAATTTATTTCTAAACTAAAAATCATTTTCTGAATTGTTTTACCCCTTTTATTCTCTGATTGGACTGGGGACACTATTTTAACAAAGCCTAGGGGTGATTTTGTATAAACCAGGGACCTGCTTGTGATTAGTTTCAACAGAAAAGGATGGCAGGTTAGTTTTATAAAAGTGGAAGGGCACTTTTGAAAGACAGCCAGGCCGAAGGGGTAAGAAGCAACCAGAGCCGTTGGATTTAAAGGATACGGTCCGGATTAGATTTTTATAACACCAAACCGATACGCAATCATACCCATTGGATCTTCATCCAACGATTCAGATTTTTAAGTCGCGCGCATAGCTCAACACTGCTCATCCGCCGATCTACGGCCCAGATCAGAATAGGCGAAGGGGTATGCGATGTCATAATCTCGACCCTGCGTTGCCGATCCGACGGCCCACATTTCTTCTTCCTCTCCGACACTGACCGGGCGGTGGCACCCAAGCACCACACGACGATTCTTCACCGGTGAACTCACTGCCCCGCACTCAAGTGCTTCTTTCTTCAGTCCAACAAGCGTAATGCGACCCAAGGAGAATAGCTAATCTATAGGAAACAAAATTACCGTGAGTTGTAGCCCAAAGTCACCTGCTCACGGTGGAGCACGGTCCCATGGTGGTCGGACACCTCCGGCGAGCAATTCAGGATACGGCACCCCTCCAATTCTTCCGGCCACGCAATGGAAATCACCCGGTGGTTCACGCGACACCACGGTTTACTTCACGCACACCGAACGGCTATCGAGGCGGTTTACACGCGCGGCGCTCAGTTTCTCTTTCTTCACCACTGCAGCTAGACATTCTTGAACGGCGCCAGTAGCAAATGTTGGGGCTGTCAAGGAGAGGAGGGGGACTAAACGCGGGGTTTTATAGCCCGCCCAGGTCGGACTCCCCTGGACGCCCAGCTCCATAGGAGCATCAAGATTCCCCCCCCCCACACCGCGCGGTCGAAACCCGCTAGGTCTGTTACGGCCAGGTGGTTGATATGAACGAAGGTGGGTGCACTAGTTGGTTGGCGTGGAGTTCGCACGGAGAGCCCACACAGAGCTGACGCCAGGGAATGACCCCATCATCCAACAAGCGGGGCCGAGGCAGAGGATCTCGCCTGCCATTTACGCGTTCGGTTCCGGAGGTTGAAGAAGAGGGTATAGCTGACCACCCGGTCCCACTGAACAGCGACTGAAGAAGTGCAGGCGCGACGTGGTTTGTCTGTAGCGTGCGCCCCACATGTCGGCAAACTAGCAGGCGCGCGGGTGGGCAATAGCGGGCTGTGTAGGAGCAGGGATGGAGTGGGCCGTGCAGATTTGGCCCATCCGGGCAAGGGGAGTATTCCTTTTCTTTTTTTTAATTTCTATGCTGTTGTTTTTTTTTTAAAATTTCAAATTCAAATTTGAGATAAATTTTAAGAATTCAAATTTAATGCATACTCAAACTCTAGCATGATATGCTATATATTATATTATATTTAGTATTTTATGATAGGTGTTTCTCAACATATAGTTGATGGAGATGCAATTCATTTATCAAACAAAATTCTTTATTTAATTATCCTAGAATTCAGATTCAAAAGTTTAGTTATCCAAATCTATATTTGTAACAACCAAAATATTTAGTTTGAATGCAAAAATATATTTTATGTGTATTTATTCCTTTCTCTTACTTTGCTCGTGTATACATTTTCATTTATGACATTCAATAAGCGAGAAACTCACATTATTATATAATCCAATAGGTATTATTATGGTGAAATGATTCATTTCCTATTGATTTAAAAGGAACACGTTTCAACACTTAGACACATACTAAAAATAACTCTAATACTTTTTCTTGATTAACTAAAGTCCTGTAGATCCTTACTATTATTCTTATAAAATAATAAAGAACTAGCGAAAATTCCTTAAAGCATTATTCAGGGTTTACAGGTGTTATAGGCAGTTACTGTAATTTCAACTTCAAATCTTTCTCCTTTAGAGCTGGTTAGTTCTATAGTACCCCTAGCACAATGTATAACGACCTTTGCCTTTCTTAACCATGGCATACCAAGGCTCAGATCTATACTATTTTCCTCTAATACTATAGGGGTAGCCCAGAATTCTCTTCCCATTATTGTCAATGTCAATCTATGTGTCATATAATTTACCTCAACAGGCCCTTTAGGTGTAATTACTACCATTGGTGTTTTAATTTTTTGCAGTGCTAACTCATTTGTGTTGGCATATCGAGAAGACATAAATGAATGTGTAGCACCAGAATCAAATAATATTGCTGCAGGAATTGCATTAATATAAAACATACCAAGTGCGATGTCAGCTCCTTCAACAGTAGCATCAACGCTAACTTGATTAACCCTGGCAATAGAGAATCCCTTGCCAGATCCTGGAGTCTGCTGCTTGTTCAGCATGGGTATAGTAACAATCCTCTATGGACAAACATTAGCATAATGCCCTATGTTACCACACTTGTAGCATGTGGTACCAGCACTCTGTCCTAAGAATTTCGCTAGGTGCCAGTGGGGGTAGCCTGACGAGTCGGTGGAGTCCCCTGTGGTGTGTATTGAGCTGGGCGCTGGCCTCCTCTAGTGCGAACCGGTGTACCATGGGGTGGAACATAGCGAGGACGAACGCTGCTGCTCCCTTGACCCTGGGATATCGCCTTCCTCTTCATGTCCCCCAGCTGAACACGCTTGTGTTCAATAGCTAGGGCCTTGTCAAGCAGCCTCTGGAATGATGGAAATGTATGAGCCACAATAGCATACTACAAAGGTCCATTAAGTCCTTCAATGAAGTGTTCTTGCTTTCTCTCATCTTCAGCCACTTCATCCGATGCATATGTAGAGAGCTGAACGAATCAGTCGTGGTACTCGTTGACTGACATGCTCCCCTGTTTCAGCGACAGAAACTCTTTCTTCTTGAACTTCATCAGTCCAGCAGGTATGTGGTAGTTCTTGAACTGAGTAGCAAATTCCGCTCATATGATAGTATCAGCAGCATCGTGGACAGCGGTGTAAGAATCCCACCAATCAGCAGCAGGACCAGTCAGACGACCCAAAGCATATAGAACCTTCTCCCGGTCGGAGCACTATGCAATAATCAACATCTTCTCCACTGACTTCAGCCAATCGTCAGCGTGCAGAGGATCTAGAGAGCTGGCGAACGTCGATGGCTTGTGTCTCAACAATTTCTGGTGCTTGTCCCGGGGAGGAACTAGTGGTGTTGGTGGTGGTGGCAGTGGTGCTTGCTGCTATTGCACCCTTCGCTCCTTGCGCATCTCCTCCCTCTCTTGGCGCATCTCCTGACGCTCCTGCCGCATCTGCACGTGCATATCTGCCATAGTATCAGCCATCTGTTGCATTATCCGCATCTGGGCTGCAACTGCTAGATCAGCTCCGGCTGGTGGAGGATTTGGAGGATCCATCTCTGCTTGTTGTTGTTGCTATCTAAGTACCCTCCGATTGTGTCGATTGGGGGTAGATCAATTCCACCACCCTTCCTGGTATTGACCATCTGAGTTAGAAACATATGGTAAGAAAGAATTGTAGACAAGGCAGGTAATTACGAATCATGTTACATAGGGGGATTTATTAGCTAAGTAGATTAGTGTGTTACCTACTAAAGCTAATACATTACCTTATGGTGGCACATGCTAAGATGCCCAACTATAATGTTTCAATCAATCAAAGAAGCAAATCAGGCATTTATCATCAGAAAAATCAACCAATATTTTTAAATAAAGAAAATAGTTTTAATTTTGTCTTAGGTCTCCTATCTCTTAAAAAAGGTCATAAATGTAGGATTCCAAGGTGTGAAATCCATCTTGTCTTAGAGTAGGAAAGATAAGAGTAATCAGAGTATAACAGCAAAAGGTGAGACATGATCAAGATAAGTATTGAAAGAATTAGAGTAAGGTAAGTAGGTAAGGGTTATGTCCATTTCTATCTTGGTTTCGTCCTATAGTCAACATTTCCTCTGATACCACTTCTGTCACACCCGGATTTAAGGGATAAAGCCGGGTGCATCTCATATATGCGCCAAAGAAGACAACACATATAATAACACAGTGTATAGAGATAAATGTCACAATATCATAAAAGTATTTATTACATAGCGGAAGTCTTACAAAATAAAAGATAAACATAAAGCGAACTAAAGTCCATCCTTGGCGCCATAAAGTCGACTCTCCTCAATGTGCGGCTCCTCTTGGGCCACTTGTTCTTCTCATGTGATGGGGTTTATATATCGCAAGTGTGATCTCACAAAAGATCATAGCTCAACAAGTTGTGGGGAATAATGTGCATGAACTCACCAAAGGTGGGAGTTCATGTGATGTGTAAGGTTGATCAACAATAGGGGTTAAAGATGAGCATTGCTTTTAATAAGTTGGTCAAATTTTATTAGTAGTTACTAAATGTAAGTAAATACCAAACCATAATAAGAATAGAACCAAATTAATAAATGTTGGGGACTTGTTCTCAAATGTTATGAGTTAAGAACAAGGCAACACAAAATGTTAATGGTTAAAGTCCTTCGTCCTTCGAAGCATTATTTCCCTTAGGATGTAATGATCTTCAGATGAAGATCCTGAAGGACATACCTTCAACATCGTAGTATATGTTAATGAAAGAAGAAGCATATGAAACATGAGAAATAACATGGATAATCATATGCTATTATTAATATATCTTTCTTATATCACTGTGAATGAACATGAACAATATTGAACTACATTTGTACCTTCGGCTTGACAGAAGGCAAATGTCCAAGGGTGACGCACGAGTGGATACAAGTCAGCGTGAACAGTACGGGGGTACTGTTCATTTTTTTTATAGGCACAGGGCGCAGCCTGTGTAAAATTACATTCATTCCCTTTGTGTTTACTATTGACTTAAGGACAATACAACAAGGACTAGATAGCCTTTTCCCCTTAAGTCGGTTCCTTTTTCCGCTGCTGAGCCGAAGCTTCCTTGCGCGTAGCTTCGGAGCTGGTTCAACCTTTGTCCCGACCATGCTTTTCATATTGTGTACAACTTTATTCCGAGTCCGAAGGTTCCTGTACATATATTACACTTGGGAAACATTCTTAATCATGTTTTTGAGGACCTTCGGAAGACGAAGGCCCCCAACAATAAATAATCCCATGCAATGCAAATGACAAATTGAATTTAGTTCCATAATTTAATCTTGCGAGAGTCCTGAGCTACTCATGACCACGAGCACGGCTAGTATACCAATTTTACACTCTGCAGAGGTTGTACCTTGTACCCACAAGCCATGTTACCCATCTGCCAAGGGGTCATGAATCCTATACACCTCTACCAAGGAAGCGAGGCAGGGTAACACAATGAGGCCTTTACCTAGTTCCACTAGCTTCAAAAAACCCACTACAGTTCTAGGAAGAGTAATGCAGGAATCCCTCGTCTGATCGCCATCGCAGCAAAATCAACCCGAGAACCTCCCTACACGCCTACTCCCCTACTGCCCTTGCCCCTATCGGGTAAGGTAGTCATCCACTAGCTTTCCTAGTTAGTCAGCTAAGGGCGTCCCATTCCACCCTTGTGGTGGCACGTGTTTCTCAAGTTAAGCTCCATGTTCCAATTAACAATAATGATCTTGACATGAACATAAATAAAGTAACAGAATAATTAGAACATGGATATAATGTAATATTAACCCAAAACCATGTAGAGCAATAGCATAACTACCCAAATAGTTCAGGGGTAAACAAGGTAACAAGATAATGAGGCTAGGGTGACCTATTGGGTCCCATCAAAATTAAACCTATGCATTGATAAGTGATAATAAAGAACATTATTGGGTAAAAAGTGGTCAAGGGCACAACTTGCCTTCAATGAGCTCCTGTTAAGCAACTTCTACCTGCTGAACACCGAGATCCTCAGCCACTGGCTCTTCTATTCGCCACAATACAAACAAGCATAGTATGAAGGAGAAATTAACATCACGCCAAACCGGTAAACAAAATACATATTAACAATCTACATATTAAAATAAGATCATAAGAACATGAATCATTAATTTTGGAGTTATGGATTTTAAGTTATGAATTTCTGAAGGTTTTATGTGTTAGGTACAAGATTAATTAGGAGATAAATTTTAATGTAGTTTTCAAGTCAAAACAGAGACACTAGTTGATAAACAATAATATTACAAAACTATAGAAACTGGAATGGATCAATTTGAACTTAATATGAATTTTCTAGGATTTATACAAGTTTCTGCAATTAATTTCATACTAAAAATCAATTTCCATATTTATTTATTCATTTCACTAACTTCTGGACTACGCGCGTAATAAACAGAGAGTGCAGGGGCTTCCTTGTAAGTATCCCAAGACTTTGTCAATAGTGATACTGGACGGCGGGTTAGTTTCTAATAAAGCTAGGGTTTCTTTAGCAAGTTTACACGACCGAAGGAGTACGGGCAGTCGCTGGCCGTCCAGATTAGACTAGCAGTGCGCTCGGACCGGTACCGATCCCCAGCCGTGCGATCGTGGATGAACGCACCGGATTTAAAACCCTCTAGACCTAACTTCGCCCGTCCATAATCCGATCAACGCCCAGGATCAACCCCCAGCCAACCGTTATGAAGCTTTAATCTGGGTCGTCCAATACTGGATCCACGGTCCCCTGCGTTTCCTCCTCCCCCGGTCGGTTTGCCACGATGGTCGCGGCGCGGTAACGGTGAAACCCATCGCCGGCGAGGTGAATCCCCTGACATAGTCGCACCAAAACCTAATTCGACGGACTCTACTCATTATGGTGATGAAAGCGGGCACAGGCGAGGAGTCCATACCAAGAATCGTACACGTAGGTGAGTTATCCACGACGGTCGGGTGTTCTTGGCGAAGTGCTGATGATGGCGAGAAATTGCCAATGTCCGTCTGCGAATCCGACACAGGAGCTGACCCCAATCCGTGCGACGGTACCGTTAGGCGCACCCGGGACAATTTGTCATGATTGGGACATCGGCTAAGGGCG
Organism: Zea luxurians; assembly: GCA_029449295.1. NCBI lineage: Eukaryota > Viridiplantae > Streptophyta > Magnoliopsida > Poales > Poaceae > Zea > Zea luxurians. The sequence continues at coordinate 10,542 of JAOPSE010001429.1, read as the reverse complement.
TATCAACGGTGGCGGCGCGAGCTCTTTCCCTCTCCTGTTTTCTCTCCACCGTCGCTAATGGAAAAAGGGAAGAGGAGGAGGGAAGGCAGTCTTCTTATCCAGCGGGTGGTTGCCACCGCCGAGAGGATCATGTCACACCCGGTTTTTAGAAGGTAAACCGAATGCGAACCATGTACGTGCCAGGATCAGTTATTCACGTACACAGCAGTTACATAACATGGACATCATCACACAGTGCTCAAATAGTATTAAAAGGGGAAATAATAGTCGATTACATCATACGTCTGAGACGTCCATATAGTTCTTACAATAAATCAAAGTGCGGAAAAGAAACGTAGATAACCGCGGCCTTCACAGGCAGCCGACTGGGGGTTGCCGCTAACCCACGCCTAGAACTCGTCGTAGTCTTGGAACTCCTGGAAGTCTCCTTCCACAGCTTCATCTTCTCCTGAGCAGTGGTTGCAATGCTGACAACCTGGAGGGGGGGTTTGGTGTGTAGAGCAAGGGTGAGTACACATCAACATACTCAGCAAGTATCCTGTTTGGCTGTAGTGGACTAGCCTTATGTGGGGATAAGTCAAGCAGTTGCTTTTAGTTGGTCAGGTTATTACTTACTAGTAGAAAGCCAGGTTTTAACATTAACCCAAGTTATTAGCCCAAAGTATCCTTTCCAAACGGAAAGAATACCACTTACCAATACCATAATCATAATCAGAACCATCAATCTCATTGCCACCTGTACCAAAATATCTCTGATCAAGTATCACTAATCTCTGGAGCTCCCTTGGCCGCTCATAACCGCGAGCACGGCTGATATATCAGTTTCATAACACTCTGCAGAGGTTGCGCACTTTACCCACAAGCCGTGATTCCCTTTCTAGCCCGGGCTTGCAAGACCCTTATTCACTACCAAGGTGAATGGCTAGGGATTCACTACGAAGCCTTTACAAAGATTCCCCGGGGCTGTAGCCACCCGTTAGGTTTCCTAAATGTACCGCACTCCTCCCCAAGGGACAAATCAACCTTGGCAGAGCGAGCCGCATACACCGAGCCCCATTGACGGCACAACGGCTAAGCGAACTACACCCCGGTTCCTCTAATTATTCAGCTAAGGGCGTCCCATTCCACCCTCATGGTTGCACTGTTTTCCCGGGCGGTCATCCATTGAACAGGTCCTTACGGAGAGGCACTCGAGAAACCGCTCGAGTCCCCTTAAATACCACAAGTATGATCATAAATAAGAAGGGAAAACAGCGTATCATAGATAATCACATCATCTTCATTGATTAGAGTTGAGCAATAGCATCAGACTAAGCAGTAATAATCCGACCCAAATAGGTAAACAAGGACATGGATAACAAAAGCTAGTCAATCCTTAGGTATAAATGTGTAATGCGGGAGGTGAATTAAAGAATGAATAGGACAAAGATAGGTCAAAGGACACTTGCCTCCACCAACCGACTGCTGCTCAGGGGCTTCTCCTGCAAATTCCTCGGGCTCTTCGACCGGATCGTTCTCTATGCGAGCGCAAACATACATACATCCATCCACATATTTAATACAAAAGAACAGTACACCATACAAGAGAATAAACAAAGTGAATATGCATCAAGTATGACATTCGACATCGCATTTGTTATGGTTAGAAAGAAACGGGGAAAGGGTCTCGCAGGGGGTTAAAGTTTATGCACTAATGATCAGTTACAATTGGTTCTTAACAAAAGAATTCTGTTATATATATATACTAATGGAAACCTAATCATTTTTAGTTGATCAACATTGCACGGGATAAACAATTAACTACGTGAATCAATAGCATAACGGAATTTTAAATTAAACTTCCTATTTTCCATAGCATGAACAATGATCAGTCTACCTAAAATAAAGTAATTATGATCACAGAAAGTAAATAAAATAAAATAAAAAATAAATAAAAAAAACAGAGGGGGGGGCGGTTGAACCGGCCCTAGGGGCGGTTGAACCGGTTTTGCGCAGGGCGGCCGAGCTGGGGCGGGTGCGCGGGGGAGGGCGGCCGAGCTGGGGCCGGGGCGGCTGAGCCGGCCCTGGGCTGGGGCGCGGGCGCGGCCGGGGCTGGCCGGGCGGCCAGGCGGGCGCGGCTGGGGGGCGGCCGGGGCTGGCCAGCGGCCAGGCGGGCACGGCTGGGGGGCGGCCGGGGCTGGCCAGCGGCCAGGCGGGCGCGGCTGGGGGCGGCCGAGGCTGGCCAGCGGCCAGGCGGGCGCGGCTGGGGGCGGCCGTGGCCGGCCAGGGGCTAGGGCGGCGCGGCCAGGGCGGCCAGGGGCGCTGGGGCGCGGCCAGGGGTGGCCGGGCGGGCTGGGGGAAAGGGGAGGGGAGAGGGGAGGGAGGGAGGAGGGAGGAGGGAGGGGGGCCTCACCGGCGATGGGCGGCCGATCCGGCAGAGGGCGGCGGCCGGCGCTAGGGCAGGGGTAGGGGCGGCGGCTTAGGGAGAGAGAGAGGGAAAATGAGAGGAAGAGGGAGAGGGTTAGGGGAAAAAGGGAGAGAGGGGGGGGCGGCTGGCCTCCCAGGCCCAAGAGGGGGGCGCGCGCAGGGGCTTGGGCCGGCCGGGGGTCGGCCCACGGCGCGGGAGAGAGAGAAAAAGAGGAGAGAGAGAAAGAAAAAGAAAGAAAGAAAAGGTTTTCCGCTTATTCTCGAAATCCGATCTTTTAGATGAATGCGTTTGCACTTTCAAACAATCAAAAAATGCAAAGTTCGGCATGGTGCATCAAACAACACAAAGTATCTTTAGAGTTTTTCTTACACGGGAATTCCAAACCGAATCCCGCTAACTTTGGAAAAGGTCAAGGTTTAGTGAGGGAAAAAGAAAAAGAAAAGGTAACGCCCGAATTTTGGCGAGTAAAGAAAAGAAAAAATTCAACTGCAAAATTCGGGGCGTTACAAACCTATCCCCCTTAAAAGAATCTCGCCCTCGAGATTCAGGGCTGGCTAGCAAAGAGCTCTGGGTACTTGGCCATCAAATCATCTTCACGCTCCCAGGTTGCTTCTTCCTCAGAGTGGTGATTCCATCTGACTTTGCACATTCTGATGGTCTTCCTTCGGGTGACTCTGTCTGCAACCTCAAGAATCTGAGCTGGCTTCTCGACATAGGTCAAGTCCTCCTGGACTTCCAGACCTTCCACTGGCAACTGCTCTTCTGGCACACGCAAGCACTTCTTCAACTGAGACACATGAAAGACATCATGCACAGCTGACAAATTCTCTGGCAAACTGAGCTGATAGGCCACTTCTCCACGCTTTGAGAGGATCTGGTACGGACCAATGTAGCGAGGTGCTAGCTTGCCTTTGATTCCGAACCTTCTGACTCCTCTGATTGGTGACACCTTCAAATAGACAAAGTCTCCGACTTCAAAACTCAGCTCTCTTCTTCTTGTGTCTGCATAGCTTCGCTGCCTCGATTGCGCTATCTTCAGATTCTCTCGGACCTTCTTGATGTTCTCTTCGGCTTCAAGCAAAATGTCTGTCCCAAACACTTGCTTCTCTCCAGGCTGATCCCATTGCAACGGAGTTCTACAACTCCTTCCATAGAGCGCTTGAAATGGTGACATCTTCAAACTGGCCTGGTAACTGTTGTTATAGGAAAACTCTGCATAAGGCAATCGCTTGTCCCATCCGGACTGGTCCTTGCAGCGCACAGGCTCTCAACATGTCTTCAAGAATTTGATTGGTTCTTTCGGTCTGGCCATCTGTCTGCGGGTGATATGCTGAACTGAAATTCAGATGTGTGCCCAAAGCTTCATGCAACTGCTGCCAGAAATGAGAGGTGAACTGCGTTCCTCTGTCTGACACTATCTTCTTTGGCACACCATGAAGACAAATGATCCGAGACATATACAGTTCTACCAATACTGCACTGCTGTAGGTGGTCTTGACAGGTAATGAAGTGGGCTGACTTGGTCAAGCGGTCCACTACTACCCAAATAGAATCGTAGCCGGCTCGAGTGCGAGGCAATCCGACTATGAAATCCATACCGATTTCATCCCATTTCCACTGAGGGATCTGCAACGGTTGCAACAATCCAGCAGGTCTCTGATGCTCTGCCTTAATTCTTCGACAACTATCGCACATAGCCACGTGCTCTGCGATTTCCCTCTTCATTCCGTACCACCAGAATTTCTTCTTCAGATCCTGATACATCTTCTCACTGCTAGGGTGAATCGAATAAGCTGTCTCATGAGCTTCCCTGAGAATCAACTCTCTAATAGACTGGACATTGGGAACACACAAGCGGTCTTTGAAACCATATCACACCTTCAGCATCTTCTCGAAAATCTTTGCCTCTGCCATCTAGAATCAATCGCCGGATCTCACTGATCTTCTCATCATTCTTCTGCGCTTCTTTGATTTCGCGCTCCAAGGTAGGTTCCAATTCAACTGCGACTCCTCGCGAATTGTTCAGAAATCCGAGACTCAACCTGTCGAACTCCTTGGCCAACTCATAAGGCATCGGACGAGCGACCATCAGATTGACTTGACTCTTTCTGCTCAAAGCATCTGCCACTACATTCTCTTTGCCTGGATGGTAATGAATCTCCAACTCATAGTCTTTGATCAACTCTAACCATCTTCGCTGCCTCATGTTCAACTCTGACTGAGTGAATATGTACTTCAGACTCTTGTGATCTGTGTAAACATCGCATTTCTGTCCATACAGATAGTGCCTCCATGTCTTCAGTGCGTGAACCACTGCTGCCAACTCTAGATCATGGATTGGGTAATTCTTCTCATGAACCTTCAGCTGTCGGGACGAGTAAGCCACAACTCTTCCCTCTTGCATCAACACGCATCCCAAACCTGTGTAACAAGCATCACAGTACACAGAGAAGGGCTTGTGCACATCAGGCAAGACTAGGACAGGCGCTGTTGTCAACTTCTCTTTCAGCGCTTCGAAGGCCTCTTGGCATTTCTGGGTCCACTTGAACTCAACCTTGTTGCCTAGCAACGCTGTCATTGGTTTCGCAATCTTCGAAAACCCTTCAATGAATCGCCGATAATATCCGGCCATTCCAATGAAGCTCTTGATTCCTCGAGCATCCGTTGGCGCTTTCCAGTTCAGAATGTCTGCCACTTTCTTCGGATCCACAGCCAATCCTTCTTTGTTGATTATGTGACCCAAGAACAGGACTTCACTGATCCAGAACTCACACTTGCTCAACTTTGCATACAACTGGTGCTCTCGCAATCTCTGCAATACCATCCTCAAATGATCTGCATGTTCTTCTTCGCTTTGAGAATAAACCAGAATGTCATCAATGATACCACCACAAACTTATCGAGATAATCCATGAATACACTGTTCATCAAGTTCATAAAGAACGCTGGTGCATTGGTCAAACCAAAGACATCACTGTGAACTCATACAAACCATACTTGGTAATGAATGCCGTCTTCGGAATGTCCGAAGGTCGGATCCTGAGCTGATGATAACCTGACCTCAGATCTATCTTGGAGAACACACTGGCTCCTCTCAACTGGTCGAACAGATCTTCTATTCTGGGCAAGGGATACTTGTTCTTGATCGTGACTTCATTCAAAGCTCGATAATCGATACACATTCTCTTGGTGCCATCTTTCTTCTCCACAAACAAGACAGGGGCGGCCCAAGGCGAGGTGCTTGGCCGGATGTAACCTTTCTCTGACAGCTCATCAATCTGCTTCTTAAGCTCAACCAACTCTGGTCCGGATATTCTGTAAGCTCTCTTAAAGATAGGGGGCGGTTCCAGGAAGAAGCTCTATGCAAACTCAACTTTCCGCTCTGGTGGCATACCTGGTAAATCCTTCGGAAACACATCTGGAAATTCAGACACAACCTTGATACTCTCAATTGGGTCTGCTTCACTGCTATCGACAGCCATCTGATAACAACTTCCTTTCTTCGGCTCAGGCGGGACTAACTCGGTCACCACTTCCTCTCCTAGTGGGGACACCAACTTGATTGTCCTTTTATCACAACTGATAACTGCCTGATACTTATCTAGCCAATTCATCCCTAGGATGACATCTATTCCCTGAGGTACCCATTACTATAAGGTTAGCGGGAAACGCTATCCCCCTTATTTCCACACTTACATTCAAACAAATGCTATCAGCTCGAATTTCTACCACCAGCTGAGTCAATTTGAATGGGGGTTGACATGGTAGTAATTGGAAAGATTATGTGCTTTCACCCATGATGCAGTAATAAAAGAATGCGTTGCTCCAGTATCAAATAACACTTCTGCAATATGGGAATCGACTGGGAACATACCTACTGTCATGCCGGGGGTCTCCGGGACTGCTTCAGCCTCCAAGTGATTCAATCTTCCATGATTATAGCGCTGCTGAGGGCGTTTGCCTGATCCAGGCTGGGACACATTCTGCTTTGCTGGGGCATTGGGCCTGACTGCTGCTGGCTGCCTTCTTCGGACATTGCATCACCCAATGGCCTTGCTCTCCACAGTGGAAACATGCTCTGTTTCCAACCTGAGCTGGTGCTGCCTGATTGCTCTGCTGAGTTGCGGGGGCAGGAAGACGAGGTGTCTGCTGATTCTGCCTCTGAAACTGGCCTCCTGATTGATTGCTCTGACGGTTTCTGGTACTGATGCTGAGGATACTGCCTTTGGAACTGCAGATACTGCTGACTGCTGCTGATGCTGCGAGGTGGACGCTGGTTTCTGCCTGAACTGCTGAGGTTGATTGCCTGAGAACGAGGGCGGCTGCTGCTTCCAGGCTGGGGTCCACTGATCTTGGCGCTTACAATCTTCCATCTCCTTACGCTTCCTTTCCGTCATAATTGCTCTGTCAATCAGGTGCTGGAATGTCGGGAAGGTATGATTCATCAACTGATACTGCAGAGGGTCAACCAAGCCTCTCAAGAAGCGGTACTGTCGCTTGGCGTCAGTGTTGACATCTTCAGGAGCATAGCGAGACAACTGCAGGAACCTGTCTCGATACTCACTGACAGATGATGACCCTTGCTTAAGGGCCAGGAACTCCTCCTTCTTCACTGTCATCAGACCTGCAGGCACATGGTACTGACGAAAGCTACCTCTGAACTCTTCCCAAGTGATGGCATCGGGGTTGGCATGGGTGGCGAGGTAAGACTCCCACCATGACTGGGCTGCTCCTCTCAACAGACGGGGACCATACAAGACTTTCTCCCTGTCATCACACTGAGCGGTATGCAACTCCCGCTCCACAGTGCGCAGCCAATCTTCAGCATCCATGGGGTCAGAAGAGTGAGCGAACGTTGGGGGATGACCTCTCATGAATTCAGCACGCTTGTCCCTGGGCATCTGAGGCATCTGAGGCTGGGGTGGTGCTTGCTGCTGCTGCTGCTGCTGCTGCTGCTGAATGGCGGCCAGAGTCTGACCGATGGCCTGAACTGCCTGAGTCTGCATCAGAAACATCTGCTCGATCGACATCGGGGCGGGGGTGGCAGGTGCTGCTGCTGAGGCACCTCATCTTGCTGACCGGCTTGCTCCTGCTGAGCACGCCTTCCTCCTCTGCGCCTGTTCTCTGACATCTGCAGAACGCAACCACACATCAGAACTGATCTGGCAAATCTTGCAGCATAGGAAAAGAGTATAGAATTCTCCAACAGCACTGAACAGATGAGCATCTTCACTGATCTCCAACACAGACCACACAGCTTCTCAGATAAAGAGGAAAGTGGAATAAAGGGTTTCCCAACTATATAACTAACTCCATTAACATAATAGGTAAACCAAAATGCAGGGGATACCACACTCTGGTGACAATCATTACAAAGATCCAAACCAAACATAGTTCATCATGACAAACATAAATGCACAGGATATAGCAAACTACCCTGTCTAACTAAGACTAACTAAGACCGAGACTAACGCTAAGACTGAAGCTTCTATGCATATATATTCGTATTAATTACAAGATCCAACTCTAACGAGCTATGGTTCTAGATTTCTTGGTCTTGCAGTCGGATTGCCATAAGACTGGAGTCCACGCCGAGTGAGCGGTACGGGTGCTGAGTCCCAACGGGAGCGGGGGAACCATCATCCAAGTGACGACGTTCCGCGCGCTCAGCCGCAGCAGGGCGATCTCAGCACGAGCCCTACTCAGCTCGTCTAATGCATGGTCCAGCTCCGTGTTTAGCACGGCGGCTAGGTTGACTGTGCTGCTCAACCTAGGATTGTCCTCACCAGCAGGTGAAACAATCACGCCTCCTGTGCTGCCGATGGACGGCGGGGGTAATACCTCAGGTCAAGGCCGTCAGCTACCCCAACCGAGAACCGAGCAGTAGTGCGAAAGCGCACGCCGTGCAGCATCCTGCATGGCTGCCTTAGCTGAGTCCCGCTCAGAGATAGAATAGTGCTCTGAGCAAGCCTCCGCCCCTGGAGACTGTTCTCCGGACGGTGCACCAAGCAGGTCGCCTCCCAGCGGTCCGGGTAGACCCCGCGACTATGCTGGTAGACCACACAGCGATACTCGATGGACCAAGTACGCCGGTCAAGTGCCCGACGTAGCAGGGTGTCGAGCGCGTCGTGGAAGTGACACCCGCGAGCAGCGTCGCGAGTGATGGGTCGAGCAACCCATCCTTCGGCTCTGGCTAGAGAGGTCGAGGTCGGTGTCGTGGCTTGGGCTGTCGTCGCCACCTCCGTCGTCTGGATCTCCTCCAGCAGCTACTCCAGAAGCTGGGACGCCCAGGGGTGGTTGCAGGGGCGCCTCCAGGGGAAGCACAGGGGAGCAGCTCCTCACAGACTCTATCTCCTGTTGGAGCGAGAAAGAAGAGCCCTGCTGCTCCTGTCGTCGACGTTCCTGCTCCTCATGCAGGCAGTGGTGCAGTCTCTCCAAGTGGCTGGACTGTCCAGCCACGGGACGGCGAAGCGGACGCTCAGCAAGGCGGAGGGTAAGAAGGGGATGACGGACTTTCGTGCAGTGTGTCTAAGTCGAGCCATCTACAAAGACATCGCAAGCAAAAGGGTGAGAACAGAATTATATGACCAGCAAGTAATGAACCATAAATAAATGAAGGATCAGAATAATATGAATCATAATAAATGAAGGATCAGAATAAAACAAAATTTTCAGCAAGGTATAATATATAGTAGAACATAGGTTTGGTCAGTAGGACCAACTTTTGAAGGGGTACCAAGTCAAGGCAGGGACAGAGGTCTATAGTCCTTAGAACGACCATTCTACTCTAGGTTAGCGGTCCTACAGTCAGCACGGCTTGATACCACTTATGTCACACCCGGTTTTTAGAAGGTAAACCGAATGCGAACCATGTACGTGCCAGGATCAGTTATTCACGTACACAGCAGTTACATAACATGGACATCATCACACAGTGCTCAAATAGTATTAAAAGGGAAATAATAGTCGATTACATCATACGTCTGAGACGTCCATATAGTTCTTACAATAAATCAAAGTGCGGAAAAGAAACGTAGATAACCGCGGCCTTCACAGGTAGCCGACTGGGGGTTGCCGCTAACCACGCCTAGAACTCGTCGTAGTCTTGGAACTCCTGGAAGTCTCCTTCCACAGCTTCATCTTCTCCTGAGCAGTGGTTGCAATGCTGACAACCTGGAGGGGGGGTTTGGTGTGTAGAGCAAGGGTGAGTACACATCAACATACTCAGCAAGTATCCTGTTGGCTGTAGTGGACTAGCCTTATGTGGGGATAAGTCAAGCATTTGCTTTTAGTTGGTCAGGTTATTACTTAGTAGAAAGCCAGGTTTAACATTAACCCAAGTTATTAGCCCAAAGTATCCTTTCCAAACGGAAAGAATACCACTTACCAATACCATAATCATAATCAGAACCATCAATCTCATTGCCTGTACCAAAATATCTCTGATCAAGTATCACTAATCTCTGGAGCTCCCTTGGCCGCTCATAACCGCGAGCACGGCTGATATATCAGTTTCATAACACTCTGCAGAGGTTGCGCACTTTACCACAAGCCGTGATTCCCTTTCTAGCCCGGGCTTGCAAGACCCTTATTCACTACCAAGGTGAATGGCTAGGGATTCACTACGAAGCCTTTACAAAGATTCCCCGGGGCTGTAGCCACCCGTTAGGTTTCCTAAATGTACCGCACTCCTCCCCAAGGGACAAATCAACCTTGGCAGAGCGAGCCGCATACACCGAGCCCCATTGACGGCACAACGGCTAAGCGAACTACACCCCGGTTCCTCTAATTATTCAGCTAAGGCGTCCCATTCCACCCTCATGGTTGCACTGTTTTCCCGGGCGGTCATCCATTGAACAGGTCCTTACGGAGAGGCACTCGAGAAAACCGCTCGAGTCCCCTTAAATACCACAAGTATGATCAAAATAAGAAGGGAAAACAGCGTATCATAGATAATCACATCATGTTCATTGATTAGAGTTGAGCAATAGCATCAGACTAAGCAGTAATAATCCGACCCAAATAGGTAAACAAGGACATGGATAACAAAAGCTAGTCAATCCTTAGTATAAATGTGTAATGCGGGAGGTGAATTAAGAATGAATAGGACAAAGATAGGTCAAAGGACACTTGCC